>DWEJ01002686.1:0-11187 GCA_018245835.1 Mysoria sejanus stolli | reverse complement strand
GTTAAAACCAATATATTGATAAAATTAATTTGTTTTTTATTTTATGATAATATGTGTATAATTTGTATGCTTATTAAAAGTTATCAGACATCATTGTAATAAACAGAACGCGATGAAAGTTCTAAAGTATAAGACGTTCCCGTGTGAAGACGTGTTGCGGCTAAGAGTCGCCAAGTGCCCGAAATTACCACTTTGTTGCTCTGATTATTCCTCCTTTTTTGCTATAAAAACGTTATGTCGCAGTTACATGTGCGTTTTATTTATTTATTTATCCTTTATTCCTATTAAAAAGGGCGGACTTCATGTCGATTGGCATTTGCTACCAACCTAGACTCCATTTTTACGCAAATAGAGTCTAGGTCTTTAAAGAATCTATATTTATTGAAATATAATCTATATCTTTATATATATATTTCTTGTGTGCGTGTGTATGTAATATAATGTGCGTGTATATGAATTCCTCCTAAACAACTTGACTGATTTTTATGAAATTTTTTGTGTGTGTTCAAGGGAATTCGAGGAAAATGTTTTTTAATTAGAAGTCAGTAAAGAGTTATGATGTGGAGGAGGCGCAGCAGGTCTGTAAGGATAGAGATATTTGGCACTCCGTGCTCTCTGCCTACCGCGTGAGGGACCCGGCGTGAAGATATGTATGTATGTATGTATGTAAGTCGGTAATTTTGTTCGGAAGATCGAAGTTTTGGATTTCTCTCAGCAGGTAGCGTTCGAGGTGTTACAATTGTAACCGACGTGTTATTTAAAATTCATTTCCTTTATGTAATCGTGTATAGTTTATTACTTGGTATGGTTATGGAAGTTTGTAAGTATGGATGAATACGGTATTTACGCGGGAAAAACTTTGTGACACACTGATTTACACGCGGGCGAAGTCGCGGGCACAGCTAGTTTTGTTATAAATTTGGTTGGATACGCATCGTTTTGCAACTGAGCGAGCAAAATGCTTCAGTTTATATTTTTATTGTAAAAGGGACGATTTTTGAAACATTATCACCACGAAAATTATACAATGTTATGCAAGTGTATAAATTAAGAAATTTAAATTAACGGACAAATGTGCAATACAAGCCAATTTAACACGATAAACTAGTAATGTGGGATTCATTTATTTGTTATTAAGTTATTTATCGGTCTAGTTTAAACTAGTAAAATAAACGAGGCGGTCTATATAAATGTTAATCTAATCGGAATTCAGCATTTCGTATGAATAATTTGAATGTGCCTAGAGAATACATAAATATTTATATGGAAGCATTTCTCATTTCCGAATCTCAGTTCGACTCTATATTTCAACAATAAGGACCTTCACTAAATAGAGTTAAAAATAACAAAATATGGCCAAAATATTTACGTATTTACGTTATTATACTCTTAAATATAAGATATAGCATATAAGCGTAAGCATATAAAGAATTATATTTACATAGAAGGCTGAAGTTATAAATCTTGTAACGAAACGGTTTATCAAAGAAAGTTTTGTGTCATTCAATTACTTATACTCGTCTAGGCCTTTCTGACCCCTCGGAGCTGTGTTATCAATTGTATACATTTTCATAAATTAATTCGTGATTTAGGGACTTTCTTTACCGACAAAGAGAACGAAACCTACTCATTAAATTGAAAAAGGTTAATAACATGTCTATATTATTTACACGGTACTAAAAATGATGAAAATAAAATCTCAATATAATGAAATGAAAAAACGGCTAAAATCTTTTAAAAAATAAAATTTATAACGAATCACGTTTTAATGTCAGTTGTTGCTGTTTATGCAAATCATGAAGTAGGTTTTGAACGTCATAACACATTGACTGACGGTCATAAATCCAAACTTACTTAATATACATAGGTTTTGATAGCCGTGCGCGGAGAACTGTGATCTCTTAAGCGGATATAATATGACGGTCTTGACGCGTTTACAGATCTTAATTTATTTGTGAAGTTAAGCAACGCAGGCGCTGTGCGCAATTAGAGGCGGCCGAAAGCAGCAAATGTTCAGTAGAACATGTGCTTTAGGATGTAAGGAGTGGATTTTAGTAACTTTCTTATAAGAATTCTCATATGTACTCGTAAGTTATTTAGTAAGGGTGAAAAAAACGTTAAAATTTTTAGTTTTGTATGTACAATCATCTGAACTGGGACAGCGTGGTGGAGTAATCTTTAAGTGAATTAAGTTAAGGATAGAAACTCGTGGTCAATAATGTAACATAATATAAATCAAGAGACACATCGCTTCACATTTACTTGCTTGATCTCCAAGTTAACGCAAACAGCTCTCCAACCAGCTCACTAAAGTCAGTAAAAACTAACCACTTCCGTTTCAGTATTCTGTCTCTTTTTATGCCAACAAAGTAACAAAGTAACTAGCTTCTACTGTCTATATATTTTAGGTAACCTTTGTTAAGATTTTCGGAATATGACAATTAGTGTCTGTATTTTAATAGACTTTAGTTTTAATAAGAGTATTGCTAAGAATTAATCTATAGGTAATTGAACTGTCTCTAAGTATTTAAAATTGGTCGTAGAGGACCTTCCTTTTAGAAAAGCTTTCATCAGTGATTTCACTGTTAAAAGTTATACTGTTATTTTTATATTTACATAGGCACTTTCGTACATTTTACACACGTAATGACACAGTCTCACTACTTACAATGGTTACGTATATTATTATTAGACAATTAAAGAATGTATGCCGTTCCTTATTATAATGGAGAGAAATAATATAAATGAAAGGAAAGTGTTACGATTCGACAAATTCCATATCTAATATTGTCGAACAATGTTCGAAGTCTGCCAACTCCCATTGGATCAGCGTGACATTCTACGTCCTCAATCCTACCACTTCTGGGATAAGACCCGCGTGCAATAATGAAACGATAACATGATAGTGATAAGCGAACTGCCTCGCTGGTCGTGTTGTTTACAAGCCCAACTACAGATCGGGAGGTCTTGCGTTCTAATCCCGGGTTGGACACTATTAGATTTTTCTAATTTAGTTGTTCTAGTTGTGGCTCGGAGTGTGTGTCCGATGTATGGCAATAAGCTCACCACCTATTCCAAAGTGGGACGGGTACGTAACTTGTGAAACGTGGCCGTGGTCTTCATTCGTCTACCTACTTCTTCGGGGATTACAGGTGTTATGTTACGTAAAAAGTGAAAAATCTAATAATACAACTTATAATCAAATATTCTATTCTATTCAAACTGAATGGGCTTTTAAAAATATCATACCTACTAGTATAACAGCTAGAAATACATGTTTGTATCACGTGAATATCGTCAGTGGTAGACCAGGGTATCGCTTGTCGTATACCCTTTAAAGTGGGCTTAGTAGTTTAGGAGGCAGCTCGTAAAACTCGCTGTCGAAATGGACATTTTACTACCAGTGTTTCATCTGTAGAGTCCATTGTACTAACCGCTTCTCATTGATTAAATGGAGATACATGATGAGTTCCACAGGAAAAGTTTTTGTTGCGAGAGTTCGTTTTTGAGCACCTCTCGAATTACTCCTGTTTGCAACAATTGCGTAATCCGTTTTACATATGAAAGTTTTATTTCTATTCAAATATTTACAATTATAAATCAAAATGTTCTATTTCGCATCGTACGATATATCTTAATGATTTTGCAATCCAATGATGTTTTAAGCTAAATACGAGTATTAACTGAAGCATCTGGATCTTTTCATATAGTCTTTTGATAGGTGATTACTCTCTAACGTGAGTACGACTAAGTCATCTGAGATTTCTCGAAGGCAGTAATTAAAAGTTTAACTGCAACCTTACTTACCTACTTACTCGTATCCACGTATAGAATTATTAATACCGAAAAATGATATATTGCTGCTTAGCAGCGCTAATATGTACATGTCAATTTATAATTGAACTTTATAAATACATAATGTATGTCACCGCCTACGGATATAATTTTATGATAAGTAAGTATACATTAAATAACTAACCAAGCGAATGCATTACATAATGTAATATTTAAAGCTCAAAACATTATGTACGTACATTTATTCCTCAGAATAACTAAGGCGGAAAATGTTATAATGGGTAAAAATATTTTACATATTATCCGTACACGTCAGTAATGTTTAATGAAAGTATAACGTCATTCTGATAAGACACCCGTGTTGTAACAGTAGAACGATAGAATCGTCGAAATCATATACAATCATTGTAATGGTACGTAATAATTGTTCGAAATAGCTTAACATTTTAACTAATGGAAATTGGCTATCGCCAAAATATTTTTAAAATAAAAATTGATATTTACTATTCTGAATTGAAATTGGTTGCATTTTAAAATTTTAACTATTAAAATAACATTGTTTTGTGTATTTGGTTTGTTGTGCGTTGTTTGTGTGTATCGTTCTACATTTTATTACGACACTTGGTAGTATATATGTAATTAATATTTAAGATCATCTAGGTATTAAATAGCACTAAAACTTACGGTTAGTTACTTAGTTACGGTTAACAGAACAGTCCACAAAACTAAGAACAAAATTGAACTATATATTTTAATATAATATGAGATTATCACAAAGAAAGTCCGCCGGTCCCCGAGAGCCAATAACGAAAACTTTCCAAATTATAATATGAAGTTGTAGAAAGTTTTCGAGTGAAAACTACTCAGGATCGATCTCTAAGCAATTCACAACTACTCATTTCGTCTGATAAAACAATTTTACACTCAATTTAAATATTTTATAAAATTTTAATGTAAATTAACCTAGTAATTATTTTCACTACCCGCCAGTAAAGTTGAATAATCAATTTTATTGTTTCAAATTTCATTTCATAAAAAATCTTTTACTTATAATCTTTTACTTATAAATAACTCGCTGTCTCATTACGGAAAATACTTAGTAAGAAAGGAATGTTTCTTTTTGGATTTGTGTTACAAAATGTAAAATAGGTTTTATAAAAAAAAACCATTATAGGTACTCCATACAAAAGTTCATTAAAACGTTCAGTCAAATAAGCCTGAAAGCTTTACATAGGTACAACTGTATAGAATTTACTTTCTTTAAAATATTTATTTGTGTGAATTTTTATCAGACGAATCGTGAAATTATTCGAATGGGTACTGATGCAATGGAATGATTCATGTTCGAATGATTCATTCCATATACGAATTACTTTACGCAGCTGTAGCTAAAAATAATAATGAGTTTTCGCACAAAACGTGTGCGGCAACACGTGATCACACTCATAGGGTTATACGAGTACGCAATTTAATTAATATTTACTTAACTCGCTTGTCTAAGGTTATCATAATGTAATACAAGACGCATTTGTACCTCCAACATGTTAGCAGATAATAAAATATTGTTAGGAAAATAAGTGAATATTGAACATAATAAGGAGCTCTGCTTCAATACCCCCAACGGTAACGGTAACCACTTACCATACTGGTTACTGCTAAGGGTGCTGTTACAGCTGCTGGTTACTTATTGGCTGACTTACGCTGCTCAATCTGTAGTTGAGTCAAATCAGAATACAACGAAAAAGTCAGTTATTGTTACTAATGACCGACTCCTTGGTGCAGTGATATGTGGACTTGACTGTTGCGCTGAAGGTTGTGGATTCAATTTCCACCTAGAATAATTATTACCGAGACATAGAGCAAGTTCTTGTTCATAATTAGGGAGTTTTTAGTAACTTTAATATTCTTATCAATGGCGTGGTCATTCACTTTGACTAAGGTAAAAAGAGTTCCAGAAACGTTTAAAGAAGAACTAGTGTTCAGCAGTTGAACATACATGCGAATTCTGTAAAGTAATGTACAAAAACATATAAATAAATCTTTGGCAGCGATAATAAAACCCGGTGATATTAATAGACGGTTTCCAGGCGGATCGGACATAATGAGCATCCTGATAAGAACCGTCTCATGTGCAATCTTGGTCTTCATTGAACTGAAACGGCGGGTAATGTAACAAGCGAGAGGCAGTTACGTACGGGCAACCCTTTTGCTATGTCACTGTAATACTTTCCATGTCCCAAGTGTACTAGCGAAGTATTCGGGATAAATCAACTATAGAACGGCAATAGGTATACAAAAATTGAAAGTATTTCTATGACGTGTATTGTCTTTGGCTGTTCATTTTAAATACAAGATGTTTCTATTAGAAATATGTTTAACTAAGACTACACGTGTGATGATACTTCATTAGCATCAGCCTATTGCAGTTCCCTACTGGGCATGGACTCTCCTTTGCTGCTATGCCCATAATCGCCACGCATAGGGTTGGGGATTGCAAAGTATAGTTTATCAATTTACGCGGGAAAAAAAACAAAAAAAAATACTAAAAAACCAAAGAGGATCAGCAAAAACAGCCGATTTTTTAAGCAACAACCATGGGTTCGATTTGCTAAGCCTTTTATTAACGAAAGATTGGGTGTTCACACATAGTAGAATATTAAACAAGCTCCATTTCCTAACTTACCTTTTTACCAGTTATTGACATCACTGGAAATATCAGTTTATTGACGTCACTTCAATGGACGCGTTAGTTTAAGCATCGTTGCACTCATATCTTTTTATTCCTATATTCCATCCTCATTACGAACGTATCCTTATTACAGTGCTCAGACGCATAATATCCTGATTTATAGTAAGAGACAAATGAGCTAAATTTTTTCAGAGCTATCAAAAATCAATCAATCGATCAATAATTAATAAATTAATTAAAATGAATAGATTGAGTTGTTCTATCACCCTGCTTAATTCGTACATACTGATATCCCGATAACTGTTACGTACCTCTGTATGTCAATATATCTATTTATACAATATTCGGAAGATTTCCTGAATTTGAATTCCTGAGAACTGATATATTACTTCTCAGTACGTCTTATACATATTTGTAATTTGCGAGGTAATCGCTCTACATTTTCGCTTATCCGTAGTTTCCTTATAAATTTCACTTCCTCGACATTAATTATATCAGCTATATAATAATAATTAAGGAGTTTCACAGTCTATTCGACTTCCGTACATACACCTATCTTTATTTGTTCATAAAGAGCCGTATATTTGCTCCAAAATTAGAGTACCGTGTATTTATTGACTTTACTAAATATATTATGTTCCGTCATACCATAAACGAGAAGCTAAATAAATATTTATGTGATCTGCGACACTAGATTATCAATGATAATCTATACACATTTTTTGTGTGTCGTTGTTGTCGTAGTTGTGTAGATACACAACTACGACATTAGATTATCATTGATAATCTAATGTCGCAGAACAAATAAATATTTATTTAGCTTCTCGTTTAAGGTATGATGGAACATAATATACTAAAGTCAATAAATACACGGTACTCTAACTTTTGAGCAAATATACGGCTCTTTATGAATGTATTGTAACTTGTGACTAGATAGTCACAAGGTACAAAACAAGGTTTTGAATATATTTTATCTTTTCTAACGCATAGATAATAACTCAAAAAGTTTAGTATCATAGACCATATATACCTGAAGCTAGATCGAACGGCTCGAAGCAATTAAAATATTAATTGACATTGGTCCAAAATATTAAAAGAACATTTGCATGGAATCTTATACTACTAGTACAATCGCTGTCGCTTATTACTTACTAACAGTCCTCACCAGAAGCGCCTTCTCCGTCCTTTCCGGCGATAATCGAATCCCTTTGTTGTAACGAACAAAAAATTCCCATTTAATTTCGTGGGGGAATACTTTGAAGTGGAGCCTATATTTCTTCTAGCTCGCAGTCTGGAGTGTTTCAAACAATTTTAATCTCGCCTCAGGAGAGAAATAATCACCTCATTGTTTGTTCCAAGCTTCATTATGGGAATAAGTCTCTTTCGGTGTTTATTTTTGGGTCACGCACATATTACCTTTACGTGTGAATAGAGACCACGGAAAGTAACGTTTGTTGAAAGATTATTTGTTTTATGCAAGGCTGAGAGCATTTTTAAGTTTTGCTGTTAGACCATGCAGATGACTTCCAATACATGATACCATAGTCAAACACTAGCATGATCAACTTTGGTATTTCTTTCAATGTATATGTTGTTTGACCTTAACGTATTGGCTTTTAAACCTTCGCCGGCCCTAGAAAACGAGCATAAAAAGTACAGGGAAACTAAACAATGGGGACAGATCGGAGTTATTACGAACCGGAAATTGCAACTCAAGTCGTTTCTGCGTCCCAACAAAGAGGAGAAGTGCGCTAAGAGTCTAAGACCTTAGCATAACAAGTTATGAATACCTATATGTACTCGTATTTAGTTAATAACATATCGAAACATTGATAATGTTCTAAAGCCACTGTTTATTTTATTATAAAGTCAATAAATAAACTGTATTGTAAAGATATTTAATTGATTTTGTTATTAATACAATACATATTTAACAATGAATACGTAGCATTTAATCCTTTAGTGGAATTCGAATAAAATAATGTCTATACAAGTTTTAATAAAACTATACAATTCCGAAGATTTTTAACGGTTAACCTATCAATGGTTAATATTTATCAATTGATAATTTATCTTTTGGGTCTTTATTTTCAGACACGTTGTTAATTCTACATTCTAAATTGCTAATTCTAAATTCCATCTTTTGTAAAAGCAGCCCAATAAAACAACAATGACTTTTGTCCTATTGTGCTCGTTGCCTATAGAGCAAAGATAAATTTAGAAACTAAAAGTTATCATAACGCTTTCATATAACGGCCGAGGGAAACATTATCATGTATTAAGTGCTTCAGTGGGTTTCGGCGGAAAGTTTGTCTCCATTATGACTTTTTACAACCTTGGGACGCTGGGTATAATTGTTCTGTTACAAATTTATTTTTCCAGAGAAAATTGTATTTCATGAAAGAGACCTACTGATATACTTATGATTTAAACTTCGACGCTTCCAATATTTGTAGTCATTATGGGTCACTTTGGACACTATTAATCCACAACTCTGAACAAAATATACTGCTTATTATCATATCATATTTTAGCCAAATTTAGTTTTATAACGCGTTATTATAAAAAAAATATTCTTTATTATTATTATTATTGCGAATTCTATTGTCGTTTGATTCGATTTGATTCTATTCAATTCATAATATATTGTCTTCCTTATATATTTAATTCTTCATTTCTACGCATGTTATCGAGAGGTACGAAGCGTTTCTAAAAATACATTATAAACTTTGTATTTTGCTACGTTGTATGTAAAAGTATTAATTTTTTATTCATCGGCTGTGCCGTAACTTCGGGCGAGTCTTAATGTAATTATTCTCAATTTATTCCTCTAGGGACAGTAGTGCCGCTCAGTGATTACTTTCTAAGTTACCCAGACTCATTTACGAAATAAAAAATTATATTTGTATATGGAACGAGATCCACATTTTTATTTTTTAAGCGCTTACAAAAAGATAACCATCCATTTACATTATTCAAATTTTTTAAAATAATATGCGTGAAATAAAATATCACTATATTTTATAAAACTTGCTTGTGCCACTGCACAAGCAAGGTTTTAGATGGTCCCACGATTCTATTTCATAAGTTATTCTTGAAAATTAATAAAGCTGCATCAGAATATTTTCTGTGTTAAGAAATATAGGTTGTGGGAGATAGGCTTACTACGGTACGATGTAGAGCGTTCCAAGTTGTATGGATAGGTATAATTTTATCTACGTCTCATTTTAGATCGACATTCGGACTTACTTGAAATGTCTATGATTGTTATTGATATCAAGTATTCTCGATCGATCGCTACTTACATATTACATGTACTATGAAAATTTTGTAAATAACTCATGCAACAAATAGCATTACTAGTAGGATATAAGTATTCACTTTTGTTCTGTAATTTAATTAAAAATGAATGTTAAAAATTAAAGATGTATCGCTTTTACGTAAAAATGTAACGTGTTTCTCGACGTGAAAATAGAATAAACTATGAAAACAAATTTTAAACATAACATCGACTAAAACGTCGCTTTTGGTAAAATGTAGAGTTGTCGACGATTTTGGAAATAGGTCGAGAATTATGTAAAGCAAAATTCCTTCGTGAACATTAATTTGGTTTATAAAAATTTTTCAAAAAATGTAACATATTTGTACGTAACGTACATATTACGTAACTAACGTACATATTACTACGTAACATACATATTACTTAACTAACGTACACATTACTACGTAACGTACATATTACTTAACTAACGTACATATTACTACGTAACGTACATATTACACATGTATTACTACGATACACATCACCCACAAACATACTGATCTTATACAGAAAGTGAACAATCTATTTAAATAAGTAAATGACATATTTAAAGGAGACTAATTTTATATGAATATGGCCTCATCAGTCTTATTATCGTATAAAGAGACAATTCGTGAAGAATTTCCGTATCGCAAAATTTTCTCTATATTGCAAACCTCCACTTAAGCTTGTAGTAGATTACAGCCTTCACTTGTATTGAATATTCGATGCATTTGGGTTTATTCGACTGCGAATGCTTACACGGGGACGGTCAGTTTAAAGATTAGGTAAGATTGAATGTTTGTGTAATACATTTAGAGAACTTCTTTTGCGGTAAAAGCTTATCTGTCCCTGTTATCGTAGTTCTAGGTAAATTTACTGAATTACATACAATAAATGTTGCAAAGTTTTTAACGTAACTTCATGCTTGCAATTCTCGAAGAGGTAGAAATAGACATGGGAGTGTTCTGTTTCCACGTTTCACCGGTTACGTTTACGTCCCACTATGGAATAGGTGGTGAACCTATTGCCACGCATCGGGCACATATCCAGACTCCGAACCAGTACTATAAATAACGATATAACGATAAGACGGAAAAAAATCTACACACTCAGAGGTTCACAAAACACGGTTCGATTCTTTGTCTTAGATAATTTTAAACAAAATTCCTCGACAACATATATGTATATTACTGTATCTAAAATAGTGAGCCATAAATACAATTAAATTGAGAACTTTTTTTAAAGTACACATTATACAACATTTATCAA
This sequence comes from Mysoria sejanus stolli, assembly GCA_018245835.1. Taxonomy (NCBI): domain Eukaryota; kingdom Metazoa; phylum Arthropoda; class Insecta; order Lepidoptera; family Hesperiidae; genus Mysarbia; species Mysarbia sejanus. The sequence goes on along the minus strand of DWEJ01002686.1, from coordinate 130 downwards.
ATTCCTATCAAAATTAATACACATGTAGCTTTTATTATGTTATGTAAATACACTGACTGCCTCGTTGGTCGTGTGGTTGCAAGTGCGACTGCAGATCGGGAGGTCCTGGGTTCGATTCCCGGGTCGAACA
>DWEJ01002685.1:0-11187 GCA_018245835.1 Mysoria sejanus stolli | reverse complement strand
TTCATACTCTTCCGTTCGCCTGCCGTTCGTAAAAAGGGAGCCAAAGGTCAACGCTTCACGTATTAATATATAGATATTTATATGTATATGCGTAGTTTACCAGCCGTCTGGTTACCATAACACAAGCTCTCTTGACGCTTAGTCTGGGATCAGATGGCCGTGTGTGGAGATGTCCTAAGATATTTATTATTCAATATAAAATTATCTATAGTTTTATGTTTAAGTTATCTATATGTATACCTAATCTATATTATAGCTTATTTTAGTTCTAGAAAAATGTATATTTTGTATGATTCTAAGTTATCTGTTCATTTATAATATGGCTCTGCTTAATTTCGGACAAGATAATCTTGTTTCCCGTTTATGAGTAGTCCCGGGTTTTTTTCAAATGTCATTTTCAATGATATTATTGGACGTAATGTCACATCGCAATGTCTACATAACAAAGGAATCCTTGCATTATTCCGTCTCGGGACAAAATAATAGTTTGAAACTCATAAATGATGGTGTTTATCGTGTTAATAGTACTAGACATAGCCATGTACCGTTATTTACTTAACGTAATGTTTGTCTTTAAATTAGATCCATGAGACTCTTGTTCAGATAGCGTACGATACCAATCTTGATTTGCGTTGCGAATAGGCAATAAACTAATATATTATTTTATGATAACGATAAAGATATTTTGTGTTTCAAGTGAATTTTGCAGTAATCACTTAAATATAAAATAACGCCTATTGTCCCGGAATAGTTAGGCAGAGGAGTGTAGTACACTACCACCTTTCACCAGTTACGTTTATGTCCATGTACCACGGAATAGGCGGTGAGTCCATACAGATACACCGGTCACCAATACTTTTTCTTTTGTTTCGGGGAAGGGGGGATCATTCAAAAGGTACCCGATATTATGGAAGAGATACCGGGTTATACATCGCTAAAACCCTTTCGACTGCCGTTTTGTAAGCTAATAAGAAGTCTCCGTGATATCCACCGGACCGCACTGGTGCCCTCCTAGCATGCCCATCGGGGCACTACACCGGTTCTTGACGCATTACTGGATGAGCGGTTCGAGCTTCCATCGAAACCGGTCGCGTTTTTAGTAGCCTCTTACGACAGGCAGGAGATACAGTAGCTTCAGGGGCACTCCACCTGGGAGCATTATTAACGCATGAACTTTACTTCACACATGTATAAGTCTATTTTAATGTATTCAACAATAAATTAATAAAACTTTTACTCGCCTTTTCACCTATCCATAAGTTATAAAGTTTATTTTATTTTATTACACATATTTATATATAGGAAATCAAATTAAGCATGCAATTTTCTAGCTGATTAAATTCTCAAACAGGATTTGAGCCTTGAGGTTACCCCTATACGATGATGGGACGTAAAGGTAATCATTAAATCGTGAACTTCCATATTTCACCAGTTCCTAGAGTCCACTCGTACTGCACTTCTCTGCCTACCTCTTTGGATATTACAAGCGTGATGTTATTCCTTTATATCCCATGCATAAAAATAAGGAACTTCGTTCCAATATTTAAAATGTTCGCATTATGGCAACGCCAATAGCATTAATGTGTCTTAAAATTACGTTATATTGTTTAATTAATAAAGATTGAGCGAATTACCTATCTTTAATAATCATCTGAATTATCATGCTCTTCATTTGTATAGTTAATTTCATTATCTACCTATCAATTATATTAATCAAAATGTCTACAATAGAGGTGACATTGGTGAGTAGTGAGGATTTTTTTGTACATCGACAGATAAGACTAATTTTACCTAAATAAAATGATGCCTGTATTTCATAAATGATTATAGGTTGACATTTTTAAAATCTGTCTGCTTTAATTTAAAGTCCATCCCCTAATTTTATGATAGTTGTTTTTTAAACCACCAGTACATTTATATAAGTTTAAATAATGTTGCCATTAAAAACAACTTAGATTGTAACAACTGTCAATTGTATTGGTAGCACTTCATGCTCGCCGAGTGAATGCGAGTGCGAGCGTGAAGAGAGTGCACTCGCGTCGAATCTCACGCAGTCGCCTCGCCTTGTCAATATTTTAGGCAAAGATCAGAGCTACGCAACTGAACTAGCTAAGAGTGTGGAAGGGAAGTGTGGACGTCTCGTTCGAACGTAAAGTGCTAGCACGAGATAAAAATATGAACTCGCGCGGCAGACGCTTCGTCATCACAAATAATATGGTGTATACTACGTTGTTTTATGAAGTCATAAAACCATTTATGGATATAATTTAATGATTAGTAGTGGATATGATATTTGTATACACTGACAATCATACCAACAATCGCGACCTTGATGGAACCGAGGCGAGCTTATAGAAGATTTCAGATAGATCAGAAACCAGGTTCAGCTCCGTCGAAAAAAGTAGATTTAATCATGAACATTGAAATGAAATTCTTAGGTACAATTTTTTTTCCAGCTTTGATATTTAACAGCCAAACAACAGTTGCTACAAATAATCAATATCTGATTACAATTGTTCATAATATTTAAGTATAAAAGATAGGGTCCAGCCCTAAGTGTACAAGTCTTTTTCATTTCATGATTGTTTCAGCTAATTATCCTTTAGAAGTAATACAGTCACTGCCACCTGATTTAAATCCTGGAGTTTACTATGGATGGGCACAAGTGGACACTGGACCTGTGCACAAAATGGTAGCCAACATTGGCTGGTGTCCTTTTTATAAGAATAAACAAATGTCTGTGGTAAGTTAGTTTTGTGATGAGAAGAGATAAATTGACAAAAACTATTGTGTCCAATTTTCAAACAGGTGAAGTTTAATATGTAAAATTTAAAGTTTTGATAGCCCTATTTATTCACTATCCCAAATATTTTAGAGATAATACATATCTTCACACCAGTTCCCTTACAGCATAGGCAGAGAGCACCATGTGCCAAATATCTCTATCCTTACAGACCTGCTGCACCTCCTCCATTCATTTTAGAGATTTATTATGATTTACTGTTGCTATGATATATTGAATAGTTGACCATCAGTTTCTTAATGCATGGCTTTGTTTAATAATTGACCACTATCATTAATTTATATTTAAACTACTGTTTTGTTGAAATTTATCATTTAAGATTGATTCACAAGTGTTTCATGAAAATCACTGTTACTATAAAACACAATTTGAGAATAATTTCCTTTTCAGGAAACACACATCATGCACAAATTTGAACAAGATTTCTATGAATCATGTTTGAAAATTTGTGTCATTGGATACTTGAGACCAGAGAAAAATTTTAGCTCCCTTGATGACTTGATATTTGCAATTAAACAAGATATTTCCAATGCAGATTTAAAATTACATGAAAGTGATGCAATTAAGTTAAAAACACATAAATTTTTCTCTGATGAAAATAATATAGATTAATACTAACACTGCAAGAGTTGTTCTATTTTGTTGTGAGTGCATTGATACAATGCATTTATCGTTTCCATTAGTAGTATTCAGATATCGAAGAACTTCGTGATACTGTTTAAAAGCAATATATAGCTAATAATGATACAGAAGAATTATATTGATTGAAATATATGCATAAAATGTGTTACAAAAAAGAGTGAAAAGAAACCACTAATTTTGTTCAATGTATCTGTATTAGTGTAAATAATTAGTTACAATAACCAGAGAATTAACCAAGAATTTTATCATGTGATATTTTTATAAAGATGTTATTATAAATATACTTATTTTATACAAGTTTGTTTTTCTTTTGTTTTAAGTACTAAAATGATAGGTCCAAAAAAACATCTTGCCCCCTTTGAAAAAGCCTTTATTTGTAATGCTGTAACAAATCGACTGGAATAGCAAAATGTCACTTACTCATATAATTGGAAATAAAATGCAAACTTAAATTATGGCTCTCTCTCCAGGTATTTTTAGTGTTGTTTTCTCCTAAATGAACATCCTGAAACAAAATACAATTATATTGAATTATTGTCATGAATTCATGAGGGTGGTGAGAGTAGCTGTGCCGTGTGATGTCCAACCTGCATGCTGAGTGGAGGGATGTGATCACAACCTCACAGGGGAAGCCTATGTCCCGCAGTGGACTTCAATAGGCCAATGATGATAATTGATTGGCCTGATCCTAGAAGCTCCCTGTAATTCTCTAAGAGGTTGGCAGAGGAATGTATGTATTACACTGCCACTAATTACCAGTTACATCCACATCCTACCATGAAACAGATGGTTAGCCTATTGCCATGCACAGGGCACATTTCCAGACACCTAGCCACTAGTAGAATATCTAAATTAGAAAAATACACTAGTAGTCGACCTGAGATTTGAACCCACATCCTCTTAATCGGCAGTCACACTAGCTACCAACACAACTAAAGAGGAAGTGGCAGTGCAAATATCTGGACTCCTATTAAAACAATGAAAGGCCATTAATAATTTATCTAATGCTAATCTGACCACTTTGTTCCAATGTGGAAAATGAGTAATGTGGTTTAATTTTACAAGAAACTCATTACTTTGTTGTCACAGGCATGCTACATACAAGAACAAAGTGTTTTTCTTAACTACTTTTAATACTTAATGATGTATTAGGATAGCACGTTAGTTTAACCATAGGTGTGATTGTATAAAATATTTTTTATTTTTATCTTCACGCCTGTAATCCCCGAAGAGGTAGGCAGAGGAATGCAGAACACTCCCACGTCTCACTATGGAATAGGTGGTGAGCCTATCGCCATCTATCGGGCACATATCCAGACTCCGAACCACTACTAGAATTAAATTTAATGGAAATGGAATTCTTAACATATTTAATAAAGTTGTATTTAATCTGCATTATTATAACTAACAAATTTATTGCATTACAGCATTTGGTCGCGTCAAATGATGTGTTAAATTTATTTATCTGTGATGAATACCCACTAGTCAGGATCACGTGCGCCTGAAATATATACGCTTCGGCCAAACATTACATTAATTATAAACTTTAACGAGATTACTTTATCATTGTGTGATAATGTAAAATAAATTGCTCAATTTGCACTGTTGGATAGGTGTAATCCATTGCCGTGTTTATTTTAGTTGGATAACTAGCCGTCTGATCCCAAATCAGGCAAAAAGCCTTAATTATGAACAGGACATAAGCTGAGAGGTAAAAGTTAAGGCTATAGACCGCTACTCTAGCCAAGTGTTAGGGAATTTTATGGAAAATTCTAAGGTGTGCTGATTGTGTCATGATATTTCCTTCACCGGTATAGCAAGTCATATTCAAATAAACATTTTTATATTTTGTAGCAGTACTGACTGCCTCGGTGATCGGATAGTGCCAAGCGCGACTGGTTTGTTTTTTCTCATTTCCATTTTAATTTCCACGGCTCGGGGTCTGTATTTGTACTCGGTGTATCTCATAGGCTTACGATATTTCATAGGCTCCAAAATAAGTTTGTTTACAAAATTAACCCGTTATAATCTTTTTAATTTCACATCACTTCCTTCACGGTATAGGACCGTGTTCCTAATTTGTTTATAAGGTGTTTTTAAGACCTGAAACTGATAAACTGCATGTCAGAGACATCATATAAGAGCCATGTCCGCCACGCTTCTCCACTTCATTCGAATCAATTTGAATATTTTAACATATAAGGGACATAAAACGAGACTCATTTTTTCAAAATATTTGCGTCGTAACTCATTCTCACGGTTACTCATTGTTCTAAGGAGGTCATGCTTGTAAGTAATGGTTGTGGGCTTAAACAGAAGTCCTATTTAATTTATTAAGCGACGAGAAAAAAGGGTCGCTTTTAATTACGAGAGAAAACTGTTATTGTCATGTAAATAAAGTGAAATTTGTGACACAGATGTATTAAAGTAATTATTTATATTTTTTTTATTAAAACATAAAAACGTAACATCGTAACATCATTTGACTAGCCCGTTGGCGCAGCGGTTAGGGAACCTCATCGTTGCGCCGGGGGTCGTGGGTTCGATTCCCACCCAGAATAAATATTTGTGTGACGAGCACAAGTATTTGTTCTGTGTCTGGGTGTAAAAAAATGTCTGTTTAAGTATATATTTATATGTATATATGTAGTTTATCTGTGGTCTGGTTACCATACCACAAGCTCTCTTGACGCTTACTTTGGGATCAGATGGCCGTGTGTGGAAATGTTCCAAGATATTATTATATTATTATTATAACATTCCGGATTCAGTTCCAAGTACAGATATTGTCATAATGAACTTGGTCGTACGTTTTAGGTCCAGATGTTCATGTATTTCATCCTGTACTTTGTTTTTTATACGTGTGATGCGTTTTTACTTTATCCTGTCTTGTTGTGATCGAAACTCGTTCCACTTTCATTTGTCATATTATGAAAAATAAAAGGTACAGATTTTGGTATAATCCAGCTTCACAGATCACTGAGCGAAAGTGAAGCACGTAGTCATAGATCGTTTATTGACATTATAATAATTTTTTATTCCAAATCAAATCAGGAACTCCTACAGCCAACAACACAGCGTCCAAGTTTGGAACTGTCGAGAAATTTATATCTGAGATAATTCAATTCGTTAATTGTTTGATCTCGCGGGACGGCGCATTAATCAATTCTTGTACAATTTGACCGTTAACTTTGGATCCATTTGTAAATTAAATTTTTGGCCACGCGACGGCTCTGAGATCGGACCTTACGCCGCCCACCTTTGCATAATCAGATTCTACTTAAATTATGACTTTGAATGACATTCCGGAAACTCGGCGGTGAAAATACGTTTTTTGCGATCTGAATGCCAATTGACGGTATTATTTATATAAGTCTATTATAAATTATCTCACCGACAGTTTACAAGATGCCGCGTCTTCAATTGTTAATTGACTCTATGGTAAGGTGAACTTCATAATTTGTATGCGTTATTACAGAAAGAATCGCTCAAATAATTTTCGCATTAAATAATGTCTTTATGAACTGGATTTAAACAAAATTTAGATTTGTCAATATCTTTCGACTAATAAAAAATATAGTATCAGTTTCTATGACTAATTAACTAGCACTACCTTCCTCGGCCTATCTTTTTGGGGATTACAAGTGTGATGTAATATTTCTAAATAGGTGCTTAAAAGTAGTACATATAAACAAATCTGTCTCAAAAGACCTAACAATCACTTTGAATCTCTTTTCATAGCCAAAGTTGTTAATAATCTTCATTCTTGTGAATTTCTATATGGAACCTTTGAGGTATTACGTCTTTAATGGAATATCATTATGTGAGTTACGGGACGCGTGAGGATTTATTAGGTTATATACGCTTTGTACAGCGTACATTGTACTCTATGCATTTATGTATATGTTTGTATGTGTACGTACTTTTTTATTGTTTGATTCATTCATACAGTTTTTAAACTCCATTTACAACTAAAATATTTTCGCATTATATTTTTAAGACATACTTTTTTAATACTAACATTTTCCCGATTAACACTAACTTTATTAGAAATTCACAGTTACCTAATGCAGCATATTTTGTTTTGTTATTACACTTGGAAATTCTTTGCGAAACGTTGTTCTGTAATTGAATCTAACTTTATTACGATCAAACTCAGACCAATAGTTCCAAGTCATCACATAGGAGAAACAAAATTTTCTCTGTTACAGTATATTATACAACGTAATAACAGCCCTAAGCCCCCACATGGCCTGGGACGATAATATACCCGGTGAAGGAATAGAATTTTAACAAGGGTCTTTGATGTGGCAATGAATAAACGATTTTGGACACTTTACGAGCAACGGCCGGATTATGGGGTGCTCGGAACTAGTACGTAGCCGGAGAATGGACGACTTTTTTAATTCGCTTCACGGTTTTTAATTATATTCCTCGTTTATCACAATATTGCATACATTGCATGTATATAATACATATACTACGGCTGGATTCACGTATGTTCAGGAGTTCCTGCCGATTGCGGCGAGGTTGCGGCGGAGAACTTCTTCGGAGAACTTTCGGTGGAGAGAGTTCTCAAAGAAAAAGTTCCTTCATATGCATTTAATCAAATGTGTAAACTCTTCCGAAACATATAACATAATATCTGGCCTGTAATTCGCGAAGAGGTAGACAGATGAATGTAGTACACTCCCACGTTTCAGCAGTTACGTTTACGTTCCACCATGCAATAGGTGGTGAAGCCTATTGCCATACACCGGGACCATGTCCAGACAGAAATAAGACCGGATAGAAATCCTAAGTTAGAAAATGCTGGGATTGAACCCAGGCCTTCTCGATCGGCAGTCATGCTTGTAATTAATCAGCGAGATAGTCAATATTATAGATGTTATTCATAATCAATTTTGACTTCATCTCTGTGTTTTTTATACATATGTACCTTTTATTATTTGTTACACTTTTGAATAATTTTGAAATTTTTACCAAACTTATTCCGAGCTCTTTTTGAAATTGCGTATGAATTTATGATAGCCCATTTGGTTGCTTAAATGTATGTAGACAGCGGCATTAATAATTTTTGTAATCACCCCCTCCTTCGTTACTTCATACCTAAACAGACTTGTTCGTATAATAAGAATTTTTGTATTCAGAATTTTTTTTAAAGTACGGGAGTTCGTTTCTTGATTTTTAAATAATGTTCCTATCGTTTACATTGTTTTGTAAAGGTTTATCATAGATACTTTCCAATCATTAGAATATAGTCATAACCTTTACAGAGGCTTCCAAACCTGTAAAGTTTGATGTGGCTGGCGAAATAAAATCGATCTGAATTGCATTCGGAGGTCGGATGGAAAAGGATTGAATTCAAGTTGTTCATGTGAATCAAATTTTGCACGTATTTCTAGGTCCTAGACTGCATCGAAATTGAGATGTTAAAACAGTTCGTGGTTTGCAACACTTGCATACGTACAAGCACATTTTTATTTGGCGTTTTTCTTTGTTTTTGGTTAACTTCAATCGCTTTTTTAAGCGAAAGCTCGTATTTCGGTGTTTAAATGAAAGCGTTAATGAAGATATTGTGAATTGGGTCGCCGTTTGTTTTCATGTGTACTTTAATGGGAAAAATTTGCATTCATTTCTTTGGTTACGGCATAATTTTATGGGTGAGATGGCGGCGAAAAGTGGCACAGCGCACTCTACCTCAGACAGTATACACATGTAGAGAGTATACACATGTAGTAAGGCAGAAATTCAAAATAACATTACATGAAATATTAGAACGATTTTTTTCACTAAATCGTGTGATTATCTCGTTGGTGTATGTCAATAGGTTCATCGCCTATGATGAGAGACGTAAGACGTAAGTGATAACGGGAAGTACAAGAATTACAAGCTTGAGGTTTGGGAGTTATGTATCTATTAAATTACAAATATGCCTGAATGATAAACAACATTAATTTTATTAATTTTTCGTAACGACTATAATTTTTATTCAATACAATCTCCAATGTGCGGTGGTTGCTCGTGAGTCATCGTCCCCACCAAACGAGTATAATTTAAAGTGTTAAACGGCCCATATCAACGCTAACGGCTCCCTTTTCCGTTCGGCTTCAACTTTCTACATAGTTTGTAAGTACGTAATCGTAAATAATCACATGTGCACGACGTTTATAAAGCAGTAGTTTTAGAAAATATTTCATATATTTTCACATCTATGATAAAATAAGTGATACTGCGTGAAGAAACGAGTATATCTCAGAGTTGTTTATAATTTTCTCCAACGTATAGCTATTTGGCCAGGGTGGCTGATTAAAGCTTTAACTCTTCTGAGGGAAATCCCATTTCCAACAGTGCAATGATGAAAAGGTTGATAAAGATATTGAAAAAGATAATATTAAAAGTTTCCTTAGATCTACAGATCAACACTTTTCATTAATTCAATCAATGAAATTCGCTTCAATATCTGTGGAACTGACATTTGTCAACTTGAAATTATAATCTTAAAAGAAACCATTGAAATAATACTTCTCATCGCTTAATTAGTCAGAAAATGTGACTTTTATAGGGTTGGCTTGGTTTTGGACATAAACTGGATACTAATGTCTACCTTATGGACCTCAAATTTCTTTTCTGGATTAAGTATTAGGCAAGTTACGACGAAGATCTGAATTTTATAATCTAATTATATAGAAGCGGGTATCTCCTTTTTAATTAAAAAGTCTGAATTAATCTCAAACAGATAAATTTCCATTTTTCATTTTTCATATTAAGAGCAAAGGATTTTAAATAAAAAAGTATCCGAATTAATACTGCATTATGGACAATATTGTTTTATAAAGCCATAAAAATAGTTGTCATTGAATCAGCCTGGTTGATGGCATCCTCATATTGAGCATAAAAAACAGTGAAAAAAGTAAAATTATTGACGTCGACCCTTTGTGGATCAACTCCTTGACACTTGTCTCCTCTCAGACTAATTTATTTATTAAATATTACAAAACTTAACCTAGCCTTACAGGTAGCCTAATTCGCTAGGCAAGTTTAACTTAATTACTAGCTTCATTAATTATTAATTCGGCGAGCACTGTGAACTCATTCAGTGAGCAGCTGAATAGATCCATACGATCCGCGACCGAGTTGAGCGTATGTAGCGCTCCCGTGAGCGGCGCGCGGCGCTGCAGGTTGGTGCGCGCGCGGGGCAGCGCCAGCAAGAGTGGGCGCCTGCGACGCTGCGCATAGTTGTCCGGCACACGGTTATCTATTTGTCCATTTATAAGGCTATAGTCAACGCCGCTGGTACAGTGCGGGTTGGCAGACTGCATATGCCTTAGATAAGTTTATGAAATCTCTTAGGTGTGCAAGTTTCCTTCGATATTTCCTTTCACAGTTACGGTAAATGATATTTAAAACGCAATCTCTTTGTAAAGAGCCGCTCGCCAGGATGTGAACTCAAGCTCCTAGACTAGGAGGATGACGTAGAAACCACTAACGTAATTGTCACTGTATAAAGTGAAGAATTTACAACAATATTTATACACAATAAATCAATATATATTAAAGAAAGTAAAGAATTTACATGGTACAAAACGTTGTATAACATCTCGATTTCTCTTAAAATTGATAATTTTTTTTGTAGTTATAAGACTATCTTCACGCCTGTAATCTCCGAAGAGGTAGGCAGAGGAATGCAGAACACTCCCACGTCTCACCGCATACGTTTTTACGTCCCACTATGGAATAGG
>DWEJ01002684.1:0-11188 GCA_018245835.1 Mysoria sejanus stolli | reverse complement strand
ACCGGACTTAAATATGGGCACTATTTTTGCTACTTTCCATTCGCTTGGAAAAGTTCCTGAACTAATAATAGTGAATACGTAACTTGTCATTCACTGGTGACGTAATTTAATAGTTATCAAGAAACAAGTGAATAGATGATAACAGTGCCGTGTACAGAATGCTGATAGTTGTAATTAATACAAGTGAATATTGGGGTAATCCCGACGCTTCTCTACTTTAGAGAGGTCAGGACGAACGGTGAACTGTTTAAGTCCGGTTTCAGTATGGGAGACGAGCACGGCGCGCTGCCTGCGCACGGTGAGCCTGGGCGAGCCAGTGGCGCGCGTGGCGTGGGGGCCGGCGCCCGGGCTGCCGCTGCTGGCCGCCGCCGCCGGTCGCCGGCTGTTGCTTCTCAGCGCCGCAGCCACGCCGTGCGCGCGCAGCGAGCGTGCGGACCGCCTGCTGCGCGAGCCGCCGGCCGCCGCCGCGCACCCCGCCATGGACGCGCGCACCGCGGCCTGCGTGCGCTGGGAGACCCCCGACGACACCTCGTGGGCGCTAGGCGTGCGCGTGCTCGTCTCGCACTTCAACCCGCTGCAACATGTAACTGCCACATCTGAGCCACCTATCACTGATATCGTTTTATTTTTCACCTATTGCTTATAATTTTTAAATGTAAAGTCACAATATCCACCGAGCTTCACGTTTCGGTAGGTTTCGTGGCACGCGAAGGGCGATTATCTGGCGGCCACGGTGCGCGAGGGCGGCGCTCGCGCCGTAGTGGTCCACCAGCTGTCGCGGCGCCGCTCGCTGCTGCCCTTCCGTCGAGCCAAGGGGCTGGTGCAGTGTGCGATCTTTCACACGCACAAGCCGCTGCTGTTCGTCGCGGTAATTTTTAAAGACCCCTATTGGATTGAACCGATCGTATAGATTATGTTGACATTTCCACACTACATTTGAAACATAAAATTAACTGGATTTCATCAAAAACGTACGATAAAATAAACATTAAGTTTGATACATTTAATTTCAATTAAACACCTCTTGCGCGTCGATGAAACATAAATGTTTAGAAAATTTAGAAAGCGAGTTTAAACATTCGACGTACCCGACTGCGGCCACAGACCCAGCGCGTGGTGCGCGTGTACGACCTGGTGCAGCAGCAGCTGGTGCGCAAGCTGCGCGCCGGGGCGCAGTGGATCAGCGCCATGGCGCTGCACCCCGCCGGGGACAACCTGCTCGTCGCCTCCTACGACCGCAAGTGCATCTGGTCGGTATTCGCGCTCGGAACATCCTCGCCGTGATGGTACCTCCATTACGGCGAGGTGCACGAGTAGATCGGCTCCATCGGTCGGCAGGTTCGACCTGGAGCTGTCGTCGAGCCCCTACCAGACGCTGCGGCTGCACGGCGGCGCCGTGCGCGCCGTGGCCTTCCACCGCCGCTACCCGCTGTTCGCGTCGGCCGGCGACGACGCGCACGTGCTCGTGTGCCACGCCACCGTGTACAAGTACGTCGCCTTCCCGCTCACTCGTATAACTACAATATACACTTCGATAGATCGACTGCCTCATTGGTATTGTTGCCTAATTGGATTTTTTATTTTTTGAACTTTGATTTTGTAATAATGGCTCGGAGTTTGAATATGTGCCCAGTGAGTGACGATAGACACCATCTATTCCTTAATGGATTTAAACGTAACTGGTATAACATAGGACCGTCCGGTCCTCTGCCTACCTCTTCGGAGATTACAGGCGTGATGTATGGTTGTTATATAAATTCAATATAGACGTTAAAGTGCAGTTGTCTAGATTGTCTAGAAGAAACCGATCTGTCCAGTAGAACCGTAAGAACCCTACCCACGTCTTTTTGTTATATATTTTTTCATGTAGTAAAAGTCATCAAGTGGTCATAAGGAAAACAAAAATGGTTAGGAATCGTAAATGAAGGTGTAGCCGGGCCGACGAGTGTAATGAGCGTGTGGGTGCGCAGCGACCTGTTGCAGAACCCGCTGCTGGTGCCGCTGAAGCGGCTGCGCGGGCCGGCGCCGCGCGGCGCGCTGGCGGCGCTGGACGTGCGCTTCCACCCCGCGCAGCCGTGGCTGCTGGCGGCCGGCGCCGACGGCTCGCTGCGCCTCTACTCCTGAATGCTCCTACTGTCGCAATAAATACATCTATTCCTGTTGCACCTGTCGTTTCATTTCTCGTATTTCCTAAAAATTGTATTTCGTCCTCGCCAGAGAACACCTTAGCGCGGTTGTTCTTGTGACCGATATGTATGTAGATGTAGTCATATTGTAGGCTTTTCGACGATGTATTCCCAATGTGATATGGTATGAGGTAACAAAAACATTACCACCGATAAGGGCCGTCTGCCGTCGACGTGTTAATGACTCCTCCGCCATTGCAAATGTCTATAAGGGACTTTATTTACTAAACCACAGACGGTTTCGTTGGTCAGTTTGTCTGTGATCTGTAAAAATCTGGGACTCTAAATTTATACAAATTCATTGTATCATTTAAGGTATGTTTGGGTAAGATTGGTAAGGAATAGAATCAGATCATAAACAAACGTGCCTATATTTTGTAATTCTGACAATATAAGACACGATTTTGTTCCGAACCTCCCTTCAGTCAGCAATAATTGCTGCGATGTAATATAGGTATTTGTCAAACACAAAACAACAATAGCATATTTTTGTGTCAAAAATGAAGATCCGATCTTCCCCCAGGACTATGTTTTTCCAATTTTATGGTGAGTACAGTCAGTTTTTTTATATTTTTAAGTGTGAGATTATTTTTTAACATGTAGTTGTTGATTAAAACTCATAAATACATTCGTACGATACTGTAAGCTAAGATCCTGTTTTGCCGCGTGTGATTGAAGACTAATATCATCCGGTTTTTTTCTGCTGTAATAACATCAGTTAATCTCAAACTTTTATTTAACTTTTATTAGGCTACGTTAATATTATAACAGGATAACGTCAACTGTGGCACCTTTACCATATTTTTCACGTGTTTCTATTTTTCTCAATACTGGCAATATATTTGCCTTATTTTTGTGATAGATAAAATAAGTGCATGTTCTCTTGTTTTATTTCTTGAAAATTTGACATAGTTAACTAAATTGATTAAATTAAGCTGCTAGATTCGGAAAGCCCTGGAACGAATGGATTGGCGCCGATTAGGGGAGGTCTATGTCCAGCAGTGGACATCAAGAGCTGACGATGATGATGATGATGAAGTAAATTGATGTTGATGGCACGCAGAATATGGACGGAATGTTGAAAAAGACATCCAAAGACCACAAAGAAATCAGGAATCAAACTGCAAATGCGTTTGATTTAATATAAACAGAATAAGAGGTGGAAAAAACCTTCAAGAACAGAATATTATGAACAAGAAGACGAACGAAAATATTTTGGATGATCAGACAGGATTTTTCAGATCAATGATAATTATTAAGGCGATAACAGATCAACCACCATTGAAAGACTTTCTCGTGGATAATAGGGAAAACCAACAATACGGAATACAGTCATAAGTATACCAAAAAAAACAAACAAAGTAATACAAAATCTACCAAAAAAAAAGGAATAGCCAAGTAGCTCAACAACTGGGTACCATGAAATTATTGTCTTCGATATAATGTTTTGATTAAAGCGCTGCCATAATTATGTTGTTACATGTTTTATTCAACTCAGATATTTTTATTCTAATCCCACAAGTTGCGAGAATCTGAGTACTTGTAAAGCTGAAAGTAAAACTTTAAATTTTTATGTAAAGTTTGGAAAAACAGTTTCTTAATACATCGTTAAGCGGGGAAAGATCGGACTATAAATGTAAGTGTAAAAGAAATATGATTGTTAAAACCAAACAATATATTGTTATAGAAATTCCTTAAGTATACTTATGAAATGGTGAATTTATGAAAGGGATGAAATGGTGAATTTATGAAAGGGATGAAATGATATTTCTTTTATGAAAATTATACGCTTTAAGCTACACAGGCTGTTTTTAGAAGGTAATCCGTTCTTACACCACATTGTTCCGGTCTTTCCCTGTTCATTTCATTATCAAACCTAAATTTCACAAAAGTATAACTTGACCACCGCTTAAGTAAAAGAACCTACATAAATACTGGTTGGTAGTAAATTTTTTTTCTTGCCAAGGCAAGACCAACTTTAATTGAAAATCTTACACAAGAAATGTGAGAAAAAATATTTGCTGAACCTTCTTCAACTAATAAAAAAATAGTCCAGCATTACTCCAACGTACCTAAAACAATTGAGTACATAGAATGTCAAGGTGATAATTGTCGACTATTACTGTTTTTAGATACCTATGCATAATACCAGATTAATTAATGTAAGTTTTTGACGACAGTTAAAATAAGCTTCACCCATGCTTACATTTACTTTATTAACTAGCGACCAACTCGTGTGATGGAGACTTTTTTCATCTGATACTAGCTTAAATCGTTACAGATGTCATGCTACTTTCGAATACTAAGTTGGAAACCCTCGCCTCTTACTGAATTTGAATTCTACACACGTCGAAACAGAAGTGAACAAGGCATGCTTTAAGAAATAGCTCTGGTGATTCTGCAGACGACCTTCAACAACTTCTATAACTTTACCATTGAGTAAGATACAAGATACTGTAACTCATGCTAATAACACAAACCATTATGGACGTTCTTAAAAGTAATCGAAATCAATGCTGGACATACTATTCTACTGATATTACGATACCAGTTTTATTATTCATGTTAAATATCTACCTATTTAATTATTTTACAGGCAGATTTCATTAATTCATTGGTCTTATGTTAATGCAACTTATATTCAAAAACCGAATGATTAATGTGCTAATGTTCACAATAGATTGATTCACTTCATATCATAAATGTAAAAAATGTAATCCAGGTTTTATTCAATATTCACATGAACTAAACAATGATTTATTTCATTAAGTACATGGCTAGGACTTGCAAACCCATTTTACATTTTACGAGTTGTGTAACAGCTGTTATTTAATATAATTGTGTCGAAGTATGTGTTATAAAAGTCTTACTTATTTTTTCCCTCGTGGAAATTTTTCGGACGTTTTACAGAATAACTCTGAATTAGGGTTCTAAAGACTTTCTCAGAGTTTTTCTCTTTTTTCAGAAAAAGTCCGAAAAATTTCCACTAAGGTTGTCATTAATGTTAAATATTTTTTTTTGTTTTTATTACAGTTCGCTGAGCTATTATCATTATAATCATTTACATTTTCGTATTGAACTTCGAAGGTTACTAACAATCCTAACTTGTCAAATCAAGAAGGAGATTTATTTTTATTTCACATTTCGTTCACTGATTTTATTTCAATCCATTCAGTCACTTGATTATACACTTATAAGTTGGTATTTGAATTAAATATGTGCATCGGTTCATTTCAGTTCGGTTCAGTTACTTGTCATTATGTCTGACTTAACACGAGCGTGAACTGTCGTTTTGCTGTATCGCTTTACTTCAGTTTACTTCGCCAGTAATCGTCAGTGTTACGTTGACTTTGTTCGTGTTGTGTATGTGGAACGCGACGCGCGCATAACTTTATAAACCAAAACGTGTGCATTTCGCTTTGTTGTGATTGTTTACCGGTTTTTGCGATCGAAATTATGTATGCAAGTATAAAGTTTAAACTTTACCAGTACATGGAATTTAATTATTACTTTGAAGTGAGTTATTGAAATTTGGTCGTTATTTTTTCGCCAAACCGGTTGCAGTCTCCTTGTAGACAAATAATTTCATATTATAAATTAAACTCGTCGATAAATATTGGGTTTATTGGATCATTAAGGAAATAGATTTTAGTTATCCTAAGCGACGTTAACGGATATAGATGAGCGAGCCAGTGTGTGTGTACGAGCAGTAGATGTGGTAGCGAGGTTGAACACCGAGGAAGACGCAGGGCAGGCGAGGGTGCAGGGCGCAGCTATGTCGGCGGCGAGCGCAACGACGCCTCCGGGTGCGGATGGCGTGCTCGACGAACGCGACCTAGAGCCCCGCACGCCTATGAAGCGTCTCGGCTCCACCAGGAAGCTGGCCGCTTTCACTAGTGAGTTCTCTCTATATACTCATATCCAGATAAAGTCCATAAAGTACCCTGAAATCGCATTTCCATTTGGAACCACATAAATGTGAAGGAATTGATTGTAAAATAACTGCACGAAAGTATTAAAGAATGATCTTGATGTCTGATTCCTTTGTTACCCCATATTCTGACCAACATACCGATTAACTGAATAACATTATAAATGTTGATAATTCACATTCTTGACTGGTTTTACAAAATATCGAGAATACTGTTCATAACAAAGTATATTGTAACTTATTGGTTTTAGGAATGTTTATTTGTATTTTTGATATTAACTTCAGTTAGATCTTCTTTGCCTGTAGGATTTGGTAACCCACTTAAGGTTACTTATGTGGTAAGTTTCTGTCTTGGCTATGCCCTAAATAGAGAACCAACTTAGCAAGATTTGGAGAATCACTTGCAAAATATTTTTCATGTATATTTATTTATAAAAAAAGTTGCATTCCTTTTATAATACTTAATTTGCCTTTTTCTTTATATTAACCATTATGATAAAGTAAGACTCCACCACCACATAAAGTAAGACTCTTGCTGCTGCCGGGCAGGGTGAATGCCAACATTCACTGGTGCCCTCACACAGAGAGTGGCTTGTTTAACATTGTGGGGTTGGCCTGGGTACTATTCAAGTATCCCAAGTGTGTCTTACTTGTGTCTAACCTCTAGTTTTCAAAATATAAGTGTAATATCTTTTACTACAAAAATCAACATTGTTAATTTTGGATCACTGATTGGTTCTGTCAAATTAAACTATCTAATCTCAATTTTGAATGCTTCATGTACAAAAAATTGATTCATAAAATGTCTGTAATCACAATTTTCTTTTATTGGTATGAAGGTTGAATCTAATAAGTCAACAAATTTAATGAATTATAATCGATATTCAAGAAAAATGATTCATCGGATTCTCTCGGGGTATATGTTGAATTAAGAATAGCTATATTAAGAATAGATCTTCAATTTTACAACTTTGTGAAACGAAATTAATTACAGCATGCTTGTGTGATTGTGATTGGTCCGGGATTAAAGACACATATACTCAAATAATTCATTTTAACTGTAATATTTAGAGTACAGCTCGAAGTCAAACAATGGAACACTGATGTCAGTTTACATGTGTTGGCTTGCTGGCGGAGGCAACCAGAGTGATATTCAGGATTAGTTAAAGACTACAATCATTGTCAGACTTAAGGCCAGCTCCTGCAGTTGACTCTGGTGGGCTGTTGATGATCAGGACATTTCACATTGGTCATGTGATAGACAGATAATCAAAACTTAGGGACAAATATTTTGTACTGTGCCTAAATAGTAAGTAATTGAATGTGAATGGTACATTGTTAAAGTAAAAATAGTAAAAATAGTACAGCTTGTAAGCCCTCACAGCTGTTCAATTTTAAGCAGCAGTTCATGATACAATTTGTTTAAGAAAACACATCTAATTTTGTATATTCAAAAGTACTCTGCTGAAATTAGAAGTGTTATTTGTGGTTTAAACTAGCGAACGATTTAAACTATTGGCAGCCAACTGCGGCCATTATAAATGTAAACTACTTTGAGTAGGGAGGGCCGAGTGAGCGGCCCGCGCCCGAGCGACACCGGCTGTTTGATATTTGGCAGCTGGATCGATGCTCGTATGTTTACGTGCGATGAGATTTCTCTCTGATTTCGTTAAAGCTCGCCAACGCCGCTAGCGCACGCCGACCGTACTTCACGCATCCTCCCCTCGTACGTATAATGAATTGGTTACTCATTCACTGAAATACCTACACTCGCGGTTCGTAAGCCATGGGAAAAAATATTTTATGTTTATCACGAGAACGTCACTATAAAATACGATGTAGAGTTCGGTGAGCCGGGCCCGCGACCGCTCACGTCGGAATATTCCAGCGGCCGGCTCGACACCACGTGCTTTGTTTACGAGAACCACAATATGACGACCGAAGAAATTGTAACAATAAGTAACCAGTACTGACTGTCCGAGAGACTTGTTTTCTCGTAGCATTGGTGATTTCATGTATTTATTAATTACGGTCAAAATGTGTTATTGTATAACACTTTGCAGTAAACAAACGCGGCGGACGTCGAGCTGGCTTGGCTAGGACAATAGTCATAGTGCAGTAATACACTACAGCAGCTCGTCATCTCGCTCCTGACATCATATCCTGTAGTATATACAATATTGAGCACGCCTGGTTCATGGGATTAAGATTGATTCAAGGCACCGACTTATCGTTGTAGGAGAGCCGCGTCGCTCTCATCGTCCAGCGGCCACACTAGATTCTATTGTCTTTAGAGGCGCAGTAACATAATGTTTCCGTTGTCGAGAGCATTTCCTTCGTGTTCACTAATGAATAAATGATGTAACGTAATTCTGGACTGTTGAGAGTGTCTCGGTCATTGCTGGCTTCCTCTACGCCCACGGCGCTCTTACAGTGAGTGTAATGTAATTTCTTACACATCAAACACTGATATTTCATATCCGGCTCTCATCATCAAAATTGAATGCTCTAATATTATAGACTCAGTTTACTTTCTTGTTCATTTGTCCTTTTAAATATTGCATGATCTGCTGCGATGAGTCCGAACGTGAACTCAATTTGGTAATGCAAACTGTATGTAACGAATTGAACAGCATTTATAGAGTCAAACATTGTGCTTTCGATTTTACATGTTCAGGACGAAGTATAATATATAATGGATAATGTGATGTAGCAGTTACAGTAGTTGATGCGTCGTGCGGCGACCGCAGCGGTGTGCGATGCGATTGCGATGCGCGCCGCGCGCCGCCGGCCCGCACCAGTCGTGACGATGCCTCTCGTGTATGCAGTGCTGCATCGACTGTCATTATAAATGAACACCTCGTTGTGCCTTCTACTGAACTTCGCTTCAAGTTAGATTGTAACTAGGTACATATAAAGCGTATCAAAATGTTTCTGTACACTCTGTGTTTCTAACACACACGTGGGGTTTATTTTGCAAACTTCTTTACAGCCTTTGAAAATTTGACTGCCTCGTTAGTCGTGTTGGTAGCAAGTGCGACTGCCGATCGGGAGGTCCCGGGTTCGATTCATGGGTCGGGCACTACAAAATTTTACTAATTTAGATTTTCTAGTAGTGGTTCGGAGTCTGGATACGTGTCCGGTGTATGGCAATAGGTTCACCACATATTCCATACTGGGACGTAAACGTAACTGGTGAATCGTGGTAGTGTTCTGAATTTCTCTGATTACCTTTTCGGAAATTACAGGCGTGAAGTTACGTTTTTTAAAGCCAATTATTATCAAGGTAACTTGTAACAATCAGCTTTGGCTATAAGAAAGATAAACTTTTAATATAATATATGAGTTATTCATATGAGGGTGGCTTTACCTCCGCACTTTAAATTTTTGTAGTTTCTGTCGAGCACAAAATTGTGATCGTCGATGCTGATATTTAAGGCAGAACAGTTCGATAAGAATATTATAAAACACAGTGGAGCACTGTAGCGCGACAGTTTTCACCTCGTCCCTCGCCGCTCTGAACACATGTGCCCCACAAATGTGAGCGGCTCACCGCCGCCCCCGCCCGCACCCCCGGCTCCGCCCTTACATTGAACGATGCCACTTCAGTTGATTTTTAATCAACAGTAAAGCAATAAAAGATAACAAGTTAGGGATCAATCAGTGCGAGTAACAAAAGGCTATCGGACTCCAATTACGTATATGATGATGATCGGCCTGTACTTCCGATACCGTCACTGGACGGCCTCAGGTGCACTCTGGTGGCGACACACGGTATATCCGTATGTATAGACCGTATGATTCTTCGCCGGGTTCTCGGGTAAACACGCGTAGAACAGGAATAGCCCTCGTCTCGTGGCGTTATTTTAACAAACTCTTGGTCGCGAGACAGCAGAAACAACACCGTCCGGGGAAAGCCTCGAACAGTGAACTAATGTAGGTGACGCTGCGGGATATCCATGTCACCTTGTCTCCAGCGGCCTTCGGCTCGAGTGCAGAGCACACTGGATATGTAAATCTCTACAATGACTACAATGGACGTCTTTTGTTTTAAAGTTTCTTTAAATATGTTCGACAATAATGAGCTATGAAAGGAAGATTCAATGAGAACGTTGTATAAAGACGTATCTTTTTGTTTAGTAAGCCGTAACTGATGATGGGCGTCATTAAAGAGCGTACGTGTCATCGTGGTCAGGCGCGCCAGCGAGCCGCCTGCCGTCCGCTCCGCAATGAGCAGCGACCGGCAATAAATATCAATCAGCGCAAATAATACTCCTACAGGGAAATACTACATAACTAATTGCATTCATTATTTTACACTTCTAAACGTTGGGACCGTCGCTTGACAGGCGCGCTAGTTGCGGGGGGGGGGGGCATAAATATCATTTTCGACTTACACAGTGTGTGAAAGATTCGCGACTACTAATTATTTATAGTTTAGTTGAATTGTGTACTGTTCGGTAACACGGTACACTCGGCATAGTTTTCTTATAAGTAGGTTACCGACGGACCTTTTATTTTGACAAAATAAACCTACTGTAATTTTAAGGTGTAATTAACTTTAAAAAATGTGACGTGAATTCGAATAATACTGCGATAGAGCTAAAGTAGGTTTTGGTTTTAACTTCGATAGCTATAGTTAACATCTATATGAAGGTCGTTACAGATGGCGTTTTAATACACATACATACATATAATAATTACTGTGCTACAATATATATTATGACAAACTACCTCAGACGGCAGCAATACTGAAATATACATACATACATACATGTGACTGTGACTGTCACTACCTGCTCTACAATGTCTCACTATGCCGCGCTATGCCTAAGTAGTCGAAAGTGACGTCATTCGCTCTGATTGTCGTTTAACATAACATGGAGGATTGTCGTATTTTGTAGTTTTATTTTATGAAAATAAAAAAATAAAGTCACTCATAATTATAAAATAAATACGTGTTTAGCAATCCATTATTTACGTTTCATTAAATAGATGCATGGCAATAGGCTCACCACCTATTCCATAGTAGGACGTAAACGTAACCGGTGAAACGTGGGAATGTTCTGCA
>DWEJ01002683.1:0-11189 GCA_018245835.1 Mysoria sejanus stolli | reverse complement strand
GCCTATTGCCATGCATTGGCACATATCCAGACTCCGAACCACTACTAGAATTTTAATTTAGATTTTCTAGAAAAAATTCTAGAAAATTTATAGAAATTTTATTTTATAAAAAATATGTTTCATTTTGGTTATTTTGTTCTGCTTTTCTTTGTATATACAACCGTGACACATTACATAGTGGCTTAGACAACTCATTTCAATTTTAAACATATATAAATTTCCCATTGTAGTTTTAAACATTTGCAATGATCTGTCTCGGGCAGAGTAGGAAGCATTTATATATTTTCAAAATCGTCTCTAATTGTATATTTAAATGACAATGCTTGTGATACCTTATGTTGTTGGCTATAAATTGGGAAGTTATAACTAAGGTTCATCGGTTCTAATCAAGTTGTTCATATATTACATTGGACTTATTATTATATATTGAACTCTATTTAAAGATTTATCAACTCTAAATTAAATGTATATCTTGTGCAAGATTTTAATAATCAAAGTATGTATGTACCCTAAACAGTATATGAAGAAATTAGCTTTTAATGCAAGAAATTAAATGTGTCTTATAATATTTTATATACTGTTAGATCAACAGTCCAGTGGAAGTTAGTATGTTTCATTAGCTATTGTAATGGTAAATAAACTTATATTTAGTGTATACATAGTTATAGTTATCTGTCATATTGGCCTACAATATTATGTATAGGTAATTGCTTTAAAGTTAAAATATTCCGGTTCTCATGTGTGCTTGTCAATAGATGTGTTTTTATATATATTAAAACTGTTTTTTTATTTGGAGAATATTTTATTTACATATTCTATAAGTGGTATATACAACCGACGAATCAAATATACACGAAAAATAAATCGAGTTACTCGTAGAACATATTTTAACATCGGTTCACGAGTAACATAGCAAACGATTGTAACGACAAAAGCGAACGTAACTAAATTTCAATTACACAACATCAATATTTTGTCAATTACACAACTGAACAATGTTACATTTATTACAACATACATACATCACAAACATTTTACAAAGTGCAGTCTTAAAGAAACGTGTGTCAAGCAGGGAACAATAAAATCTTTGTTTCTTAAACATTCTAACGATAACTAATTAATTAACCATAGATATGTACGGTACTAGAAATGAATTTTATGCTTTTCGAACTTAATTCATAATTGCCGAATTATATGTAAAACATAACTTCACGACTCTAATCCCCCAAGAGGTAGGTAGAGAAATGCACAGCACTCTCACGTTTTACTAGTTACGTTTACATCCCAATATGGAATAGATGGTGAGCCTATTGCCATACACCGGGCACATATCCATACTTCGAACCACTTCTAGAAAATCTAAATGAGAAAAAAATTGTAGTGCCTGATTTGGGACCTCCTGATCGGGAGTCGCACTTGAACCAACACGACCAACCAAGCAGTCTGACAGAATTAAACATTACATCAAATTATAATGTTAAATTAACACATATTAATAGGTTGGAATTAAAAACAGTAGCAATAAAATCGAAATCATTAAAAACATTTTAATGAACGTAAAACCTTCATTAAAATGTTTTTTACTATCTGTTTACTACTCTTAAGTCAAATAAGCGGTAGGTTCATGAATTGGTACATCCATAGGTAGTTTAGGCGTTGAATGGTGTGTTGACTGTTGATATACAGTACATATACATATACTTTAGTTCATTATTTGCTGTACAACATCAATTATTTAATTCCATACTATCTACTCAAAAGACGTTAGTAATTTAAATATTCAATGATAGTCAATAGTATTATAAAATAACAACATACATGTCAAAAAATATTAAATAATAGGTATATTTATATTAACAACGCTATCTATACAAACACACAGTACAATACAACAACAATTTAATGGATCATTTAAAAATGTGGTTATTAAAACATTAACATATAACACATTCATTACATTATAAAGTGATGTGGAAAAAGTATATTTTAACTCTAAAGTACATTTTAAACAGCAACCTATAAAAATATTCGACAAATTGTAACCTAAACACTAGTCCTAATGTAAAAACAAAACTATTAAAAACACGCTACAAACAGAGAAACAGGAACTAATTGTACGAGATAAACAATAACAAACATTTTATATAAAATAACATTTAAAAAACAAAGTAATAATAAGAGCGACGCACGTTATTTTAATATTAAAGAAACAAAGCATACCAACAGCGCATTTACCATCGCGTAACCGCAGTCTACGCCGCCGCGTGTTCAACTGTTCATGCAAAAGCGACCATCAGTCGCTAAATTAATGTCATTCTTTCTCCTTTTTAAATCATGCCCATATAAATTATTTTAAGAAAACAGAATATTCAACAACATTAATTTAGTATGATATTAATAATATTACTATTACAGTTATAGGCCAATACAATTATCGACAGGGTCCTTATACTAAAGTGCTCACAATTTGAAAATATTTGTTACCGTTAGTTGTTAAAATATACGTTTTGTACCTATTCAATTGGATGACATTCTATATCGTACTAGATATTTAAGACAAAATCTTTTATTCCCGCTTATGGTCCCAATGTCACCGATTTTTTATTTCGTCCGCTCGGCATTGAGACTTATTAAATTTAATACTTTACAATGCTACCTATCTAAGCCTGTGTAAAAAATATCTGTAGACGAGTGAATCTGTATTTCACGAAATATCTAAGACAATTAGTTTAGGTAAAGCGTATATTCAGCGATAGATTTTAATATTAATTAACTAACAAAACGATCGATTACAATATACGACGCGGTTGATCGATTGATATAATCGTACATGTAAACACACATCTGCAGTATTTTCTAAATAATTATAATATAGCGTAATACACTCAGTTTATTGTTCAACAGGAGCTTCTAGAAACCATAAGTACAATGTACTTCGTTTAAAGCATTTTGTTAGAGGAAATTGGATCTTGTGCTGTGAAGTCTTGTGAAATAATAACACTAAACTGTAACAGCGTCCTATGAAAACACGTCGCCTTGCGAACAGTTCACAGTCCGCTACGGTTGTAGAAACCGTAGGACCGCAACTTTCTTCTATGAGCAATAGGCATTGCTCATTTAAGTCTCTGTGTCACATTTGCTAAAGCGACTGCGAAAGCCTGCAAAGCAGAGAAGGGGTACTGGAAGTCCAGAGTGTAAGCGTTGCCGTCGATGCGTCCGAATTGCATTACCTGGGATTAAAAAAGATTAACGTCAGTTTTGGCAGAATAAAAAAACTAAAAAAATAAAATATTGGTAATGGTTCACACTGTTTTTATCAAGGACACGATAATATTTTGATATTTTATGTTTTTGTGAATAACATTACATTTAATCGATATGAGAGTATGACACGGACCTGCTTGCCGTGGTACTCGATTTGGAAGTTCTTGGCGGACTCCTGCGTGACGCGGCCGCCAAAGTCAAGCTGGTAGACCTGGCTGTTCTCGTTCCACATGGGCGCCTTGTTGTGCATGAGCAGCTGGCGCCGCGCGCAGCCGCGCCCGTCGCCCGCGCCCCCCGCGCCCACCGCGCCCCCCACTGCCGCGCCCAGCGCGCCGCCCGCACGCTTCAGCTGATACATTCATATCGGTTACGGCATGTTCCTGAACTTAGTCGACCACAAGGACCACGTACAATACAGAAAAAAATATTCTCTTGTACACCACGTGAAATAGCAACAACGCATGAAACAATAAAATAGGGCAATAACAATAATATGGTCTTTTTACTAGAAGGTATTTTCCTAAGATTCTGAAGGTTTAAGACAACCTTACTTTGGAACCTTATTATAAGAAGAAGAATGACAAGTTGATAAATAGGCGAGGCGCACAGAAATGATTTAAAAAGAATTGTGTAATTTATAAACCGTGTTGTTGGGTGTATATTGGTAGAAAAATTTCAATTCTTGAAAATAAAATTCAATAATCCAGCTCAAATGGACAAAATTCCGGCTTTTTCAGACGGTGATTAAAAAATAATCAATTAACATAATAATTACATATTATCTGAAAAATGTTTGACTTTTACTTTATAGAACGGTTACCATATGACTGTTGTTTGTCTACCTTGTTCCTTAGCTGTGCCTTCTGGAAACTCTCCAGGTCGCGGTAGTTCTTGCTGTTGACTTCGCTGTAGCCGCCGCCGTTTGAATACTCGTCGTCGGAGCTTTCCGAAGGTTTCTTATTTCGCCGGCGATTCAACAGCGGAGAGTTGAGCAGTTGTCTGTAATGAATGCATACAACACTACTATCTCTTGTCAATAGTATTACTATTATTAGTACTGAGACCTTTCTGTAAAATTGTCATTTATCTAGCTAAGTTTGAACGCCGGTTGACTTCCCGTTTCGGGTCAAGAAGACTTCGATTTGGAAGGTGTTTAGATCAGATACGATATTCTTTCGTACATTGAATATAATGCGGCGAGAATAAATCTGTCCTGAAATTTTATGAGAGAAATTAAGATCCTCGTCGTACCTTATGGGTGAAGCAGAGGAGTATCTCTGCCGGCGCTTGGAGGACGTGGGTTGTGAACGAGCGAAGCGTGGCGACGTGGGGGCGGAGCTGCTCTCTCGCGCGGCGCCGGCCGCCCGGCCCGCGGCGCCGCCCGCCTGGTCCGCCGCGCCGTCGCCCTTGGCGCCCGACGCCGCGCCGCCCGCCCCGCGAGACGACCGGGACGCCAGCAACCGCAAAGCCAGTTGCTCCAATGAACCTATCGCACCCGGTTGGACAATTACGGTGTTTAGAAAACGTTAATTTAACGTTACGACTACTATTCTATTTGCTAAGCTACCTGTTGGGTGTATCTTGGCGCAAACTAGAATATAGGCTCACTATGATTTGAGACCATATGAAATTTTATATTACTTAGGAAACGAAAGAGTCTCTAGTCAGTTGAAATAATTTCAAGATGCTATTTCAGTCGTTTGAAACGTTCTCAAGATGCAGAGGCTCGGTGGATCGAGCCTTGCTAGAAGCCACATGCGTGAGTGTCAGAGCGTGCTCGATTCTACTTCGTCTGGCCGCTGGTGAAGTATGAGGGGGCTGGAAGGTATCCGCGGGTGAGATAAAGCATCTACTACTAACTATAATACTTGCTGTAGTCGGAATCGCTGTCGGTTGCGAGGGCCGGCGCGGGCGGCGCGGCGGAAGGCGCGCGCGGGCCGCACGCTGCGCACTGCGTGGGTGCAGCGCGCGCGGCGCCCGCGCGGCACGCCGCGCATGCCAACTGGTCGCGCCGCGAGCGCCGCGCCGTCGCCGCGCCCTCCTCCGCGCTGGTGCCGCCGTTGTCCTCACCGGTGCTATTGCAGCGGCTGCTCGAATGGGCCGACGTCGTGTCGTCCCGCACGATGACGTTAGTCGCGCCGGTCTTGATCTGCCTCTTGCCTTTGTCCGAAGTCATGGCTAGTTCGCTTGAATCGAGGCTCTTCGACTTTCCACACTTCTTTAAGCTTGGGGTTTTAATAGTTTCGGTCTGTTTGACATCGGAGGTTCTCAAATATCGCCTGGGTCTCCTGTGGCGCTTGTTGTTGACGAGAACGAGCCGCCGGGGTGGCTCGCCTTTGAGTGCGCTGAGGCTAACGTGCGCGTGGAGCACCTGCGGGTCGACGAGATCGAGATAGCCCACGCTGCAGCTGCGAGTTATTGTGTCATACATGGGTACGTTCGCGCACACCGGGCTGATCGGTACCACAGTGGTGGTTCTCTGCACCCTCATTTCCTTTCCCCTTTCAGTTAAATTATTTATATTTGTTTCCACTGGTGTTTCTTCGTCGATATATTTCAGGTCTTCGTTCTTTTGCAAGTTTCGCAATGTGTCACCACGTTTAGTTATCGCGTCAGGATGAACTTCGTGCTCATAATTTTTGTTACACAGAGATTTCAAAATCTTTGTATTAATTTCGTACGACGCGGATTCACCTCTGCTGCAAATATTCTTGCGTAGCTTGGAGAGGCAATTATCCGTGACGTGACTATCACATTTCTTAATCGTCACCTGTCTATTAGGTTCTATGCTAAGATTTAAATTGAACGTTTGCTGTTCTATATTGGACAGATTTCCTTTGAGCGATACATTATCACCGCGTACGCTATAATCCGTTCTTCCGCCGCAAAAGTCTCCACGTCCGCCGCAAGTCACGGCCTGAGGGGAAGGTCTTTCAAAGATGATGTCGGTGGGGGCTACAGCGTTTTTGGGCGATTGCAGGGTGGGGACAGAGCTTTCACACCTTAATGGTGAAATGGCGTGGCGATTTGGTACGTTGTTGGAACTATTAATTCTTCGTTCACTAGGTTGTGGTGTGTGCCTCACTGGAGCTGAATTGTACACGTTCTCTGGTATATTATTCATGGCGTCGCTCGTATCGATGTATGGGAATTCCTCATACGATTCAGCTCGTGCCAATGTTGGATTGAAATTATTATTAATGGAGGTATAATCGGTTTGGCTATGGCTGTTGTTAGTGCTGATTCTTTCACTTAATATATTCGAATTGAATTTCTTTCTAATATTATTGTTTGTGTGTGACGGAGAGGAAGGGTTACTGGACTGGAAGACATCCTCTTCGTCTTCAGAGAATATATTTGGATTGAAGGTGGGGTCTGGACCGACAGGGTAATCATCCCGTAATTCTGTAATCATGAGCGTCATCTGCCTCGGTTGGAGATGCAGTAACGACGTTTTGTAAGTTACTTGTCCCAAGTTCGCCGGCACATTTTTAGCCAAGCCGTGCATTTTAAATTTAGTGCCCCAGATATTTGAGGTTACTTCAACCAAACGGACGTCCTGGAAAAAGTTTCAAGTTTTTATTGTGTATAACTGGTATATAATGATGTTAATGTCATACAATTTAATTGTTTTATTCTTTACCTCTGGTAGAGAATCAATGTAAGCCAATTCATCGGGGGTTTCGTCTTTCTCGCTAGAATTCCTCAATTTGCGTCGTTCCCGGGCTCGTCTGCGTCGTTGAAGTCTTGGAGATCCCGAGCAACCTATATTTAACGTAACTATAATATACGGGAGTTTCTTACCAGTTAAGATTGTTTCTTTGTGTACATCTAAGACATTTAGTAAGAACCTGTGAAAAAAATGACACTTTCCAAAAAATGGACTATAATTGTAAATATATCTTAAGGCGTGTGAAGACTGCGAACCCACACTTGGCCAGCGTGGTAGACTGCGGCCTTCATTCTGATTCTAAGAAGAGACCTATGTTCTAGCAGTGAAACGATAAATGGGTCGAAAAAAATTTCTTGTTAGTTATTTATTTAACATTACTTTTATATCATATAATTCAGGTACGTTAGTTTTTTTTTTACATAAAGTGCATAATACCGTCCTCGCGTTCCGAATCTGAGGAGCACGACTCGTTTTGCGGCAACGGCGGCGGGCGAGAACGGCGCGCGCGCGGCGGCCGCGGCGACGGCGCGCTACCCACGCGGCCGCCCGCCGCGCCGCCGCCGCCCGCGCTGCTGCTGCCGGCGCCACTGCTGCTGCTGCTACTGCTCTCGCGCGTAATTATCACTGCGCCTTCTGGATACAACAACAGAGGTATTTCATAAAGTACAACTGCTTTATGGTAATTTGATTTAATCGTTGACCAATGAGTGGCAATCGTATCATGCGTAATTGATAACCAACAGAAATCATTATTTTACCTTCTGCTTGCGGATCGAATATAACAAATTCTGGGCGAATTTTGCTGGTTCTGCGACCCTTCAATAGCGGCACGAGCCCACCGAGGTGCTCGAGGTAAAGTGTGTAAGCGCCCGTTTCTTCGTCGTCGTGGCGCAGCATCGTGCAGTGCAGGCGCCCGCCGGACGAAGGCGGTCGCGACACGAAGCGTCGCAACTCGTTCATCTCAGGGACGTTGCACTAGGACACGCAACTAGTAATTACAGCGCAACTAGTAATTACAGCGCAACTAGTAATTACAGCGCAACTAGTAATTACAGCGCAACTAGTTATTACAGCGCAACTAGTAATTACAGCGCAACTAGTAATTACAGCGCAACTAGTAATTACAGCGCAACAAGTAATTACAGCGCAACTAGTAATTAACATTCAATTATGGGTATACAATTAATGCGCGTAAATTGTTGTTTTGAATTCTGACGTAAAGATCTGTTTTTTATACTAGATGTACCTACCTTGCAGGACATAACTGATACACTATTGTACTGATACACTCCTGCTACAAAGTACGATATACATTCCTTGGCCATATTCTAGATAAAAAATTAGGTTTATCAAATTAGGTTCTGTAATACTAGAGAACTTAATTTGATTCATATGTTTAAAATAGATAAAAAAAATTCTTAAAGAGAAAGTAGTAATTTTTCAGAGAATATTTCGCAATATACTTAGTGATACCCGTATAGTGTGCGCGAAGAGGCTGGCGAGCGCGGGCTGCAGGCGCGGCGGCAGCGGCAGGCGCGCGGCCAGGCGCGGCTCGCGCAGCGCCTGCGCCGCGCGAACGCGCGCCAGCAGCTGCAGCGGCGCCACGACGCGCCACACGCGCGCCGTGCACACCGCGCCGCCCACGCCCACGAACAGCCGCCGCGTCGCGTGCCCCCATGTCAGCGCCGTCACGCGAGCCTGCCGCACCACCACTCCGTTTATTTAACCCGAATATTTAACTTGCCAATGCGTGTGCCGATCCATATGCTCTTGAGCAAAACACAGCAGTTAGATATACAACTGGATGTTACAACAAAATACAAATCATGTTATGTTATTAAAGTAAACGTTATTACATTAGTTTAATTTTCGATTACCTACCATAGTATAGGTATTTACAGAGCTTCTACCCGTATTATCATTCGATTTAAGATTATTTGATTTAATTCCAATAACGTATATAAATTTTTAAGAAAGCTGGTACTCAGTATAAATCTCAGTGTGTACAGACATAGTACATATCTTAATACGTCCTCCTTGGTTTCGAAGTCTAGTATTTAGAAATAGGACTAATCGGCGGATAATGAGGAGCTGGAAGCTCACTAATTTCAGTTCGCTTCAGTCACAGCAATAAATTTAAATAACGTTTAAGACTAATTATCTTATGTATACAATCTTAATTGCTTCAGGAGTCAACATAGACAACTTGAGATTAATTACGTTACGAAAGAGGCTCACTATTCTTGTAATATTACTACGTCAATAATAACGTAGTGACAAATTAACTTGATTGATGATGATAATGTTGATATTTGTTAAGTATGTTGCGCTTGTTTCTAAATTATTCCTGAAAGCTTCCAGGAAAGATACTGACCTGAGTATAAGGTATCAGCACTGTGTAGAGAAGAATGCCGGTGTCTGAATAAAACTTCACCACGTTCTTGAATGGGGGTGACTCTGGTGACTCGTTTGGTTCTAAAACAAAACATCTAATATATAATATCAATATGTACTACTCTATCTAATATATAATATCAATATCTTCTCTAAAGGGTAAGCAGAGGGTCATCTCTGCTTAGTGGAGTTCAGTGTACTTAATATCCTTCACTATTGCCATTTACGGTAAAGTCCTATAGAATAGAAGGTGGTCCTATTGCCCACATTTTATATCTTCTCTAAAGGGTAAGCAGAGGGTCATCTCTGCTTAGTGGAGTTCAGTGTACTTAATATCCTTCATTATTGCCATTTACGGTAAAGTCCTATAGAATAGAAGGTGGTCCTATTGCCCACATTTTATAATACTGGTATTTGTATAAGTACACAAAAGGTTGCTATTTAGCAAGAAAAAAATAGACTTATTTTATCAATTCACGTGGGCCTTATAATCGCGCATGCAATCTCGCCACGGTATTACGCAGCCGTAGTAATGTTGAATAGTCTTTGTTGTGTCGCATCGTTTTAAAGATTTACAACTATCTAGTTAACGATAAAATAACTGCCCACACACAATAATCGGTAATTTACTAATGTTATATAAAATGAACATAAAAAGCATGTCTGTAATTACCAGAAGAGGCACTCCGAAGGGTGTAGTACACTCCCGCGTTTTACCAGTTATGTTGTGCGACCGATGAAATAGCTAGTGAGCTTATTGCTATACCGGGCATGAATCCAGCCTCTTACCTACTAACAGCCAAACTACTCCTATATAACATCTCTCATATATGACTATGAAGTTTCATGTATGTGAGGGTCCTTATCCAAACTCATTATCAATTACAAATCCATTTGTGTAAGCGTAGAAAAGTTGACTAATCTCATAAAAAAATGATTTTTTTTTCAATATGTTATATGTGATCATAATTAAATGAGAAATTCAAACTATGAAGCTTAGCTAGGTACTGTTTTAACTCTAAATTCAGTAATTTTTTATCCATCAAACGATCTTACATACGTACCTAATCTATCACCAACACGCAAAACCAACATTCGG
Organism: Mysoria sejanus stolli; assembly: GCA_018245835.1. Lineage (NCBI taxonomy): Eukaryota > Metazoa > Arthropoda > Insecta > Lepidoptera > Hesperiidae > Mysarbia > Mysarbia sejanus. Next base: position 759 of record DWEJ01002683.1, on the reverse strand, counting down.
TAGTTAGTTAATGCTATTTATTTTCATAGAGTGCCGTACAATGGTCGAAACTGCGAAACATAATACCCATATACCAAATGATAAATATCAGTTTCCCTATTCTCGAGCGTTCGGTTTCGTGTGGGCATATCCACAAATCAATCTACTTTACACCGGCGAATGGGTATCTCGACAATAGAACCTACGCTCGTAAATACCTAACGCCCTCTCACGACCTTTGAATACGAAAACTATCCGTCTAAACTCATAAAACGGGAGGCAGTAAACCTTCCCAATCGTAACCGTATAAAATAAACCGCAGTGGAATTAAAAAAATCCATCCTGTCATCTGTTATGGTGAAAGTAAGTACTTTTATTTCCAAACTATTATTAACAAAGATAACATCAGATAAAATATCAAAGATAACATCAGATCATAACTGAGAAACTTTGTTATTAATGTCCTCATCCTGTCATAAATATACAAGATGTATTTATTTATATGACCAATAATTTAACCACATTAACGTATCCATCACGCAAGCCTCCAAACAAATTTTCAATCAAATACATATGTTTAATACTTTAGGCACAAGAATTTTTTTCCATTTTTCCAATTTTCTACATTCTTTATCTAACAGCGCACAAAATTTATAAATCAAGTGGTAATAAAACTGCAAATTCGTCAAATTAAGTAAATGTATTTTGTACCTTATTCATAGGACATAAGGATCATACTGCGTGTAAAAATTATTGTTATGCACTCTTATCAAAGGTGAC
>DWEJ01002682.1:0-11191 GCA_018245835.1 Mysoria sejanus stolli | reverse complement strand
CCCGGGTCGAACACTACAAAATTTTCTAACTTAGATTTTCTAGTAGTGGTTCGGAGTCCGGATATGTGCCCGCTGCTAGGCAATAGGCTCACCACCTATTCCATAGTGGGACGTAACCGTAACCGGTGAAAAGTGCGAGTGTTCTGCATTCCTCTGCTTACCTCTTCGGGGATTACAAGCGTGAAGTTATGTTTTTTCTACGTTAAATTAAGACACTGTTTATATATATTCTATTTTCCTGTTTAATATATTATTATGTTATTCAAAATATCTACACTTTATATTGTAGCTAATGTTTAATTTTATCAAAATCGGTATTTATTATTTATAATTAAAGTTACTTTGATCTCTGTAAGCATAATTACTCAAGTGTTCTAAGGACTAACTGCGACTGATTGTTTGCGAAGACATACCGAGTAAGGTTTGTGGAATGCGAGCCCTTTTATCTTACATTTCCTTAATAGTCAAACTTCTATAGAGTACTACAGAACATTATTGTGGGAAAATATCGCTCAGTACAGTTGCAACAAAGTAATCTACGCTGCTGCACATACGCGGTCAGGCCATTTAGCTGTGCTTAGACAGATTACCGCCTCATCGTGATCTGCTAGCTACTGCAATTCAATTGCCATATCAATTCAATCAAGACACCGAGATACTAATAGGCATTGTAACTTAGAAAATCGAATGATATCTGATCAGGGTTCCGAACACAGGACCTCAGGATCAGCAGTCACATTTGCAGTGAATACATCAATGAGGGACACAAAATGTAGTACCAATTTAAATAGTCAATAAAAATATTGTAAACATTTAAGTTTACAAGAGAATCTTAAGTACAAGTTTGTACATAGTAAACGTTAGAAGCTTTTAGTCAAAATTACGTAGACAATTGTGAACTTTATGACTTAGTTATAACGGTGAAAGTTGTTTGCAAGAATATTTCGCCATAACCAGCCCGCGTTGTGCTCTACACATCAAAAGACACCGGCAATAGATTTGTTCATTCACAAGTCACAAGTGAAAACTTCCCGTTTCACATTCGGCACGCGCTACCAAAGATTCCGTGCGTTTTTTGTACGCGTTAAAACGAGACGGACGCTATATTTTCCTAGCTTTTTTCACGTGTGCTAGATAAAGACAGATAAATTTTTTCGACGTGAGCGTTGCTCGGCCGCGGCGTCGAGATGAGGCGGTAATTAATTTAATCAGTCGTGGTAAGTACTCTGTACCTACATTTTGCTAACGGGTGTTGTAGCGATTGGGTATATTGTCGATAATTATTAATAAGTCGTTAAAAATTAATAGTTTTATCACAACATGATGAAATGGTCTTAAATAAAGTATATAAAAAACACGAAATTTTAGTAACAATTCAACTAGTAACATTTACAAACGTAACATTTTCTATTTCTCTCTAGCAATGGTTTCTAACAATGTACCATTTAACGCATCCCAATATTTATTATTTTCATTAGGACTACTTAAAAGTTGTCAGTTTTTTCTAAAAAGTAGTGAAAATATCGAATTAAGAATGTTAATAAAGTAACCATTGAAGTTACGCAAGGATCTTCCGGCTATGGCGGAAAATTCGATTATTGTCGGATCAAGAATCGATATCGATATTTCCACACTTGTCACTAACCGCGGGGGCCGGGCGGCAGGTGCTAGGCAGACGCGGCGGCGCGCCAGTCTCCCGCGGCCACCGCTCTGACCACACGTCGCGCGAACATCGACACCGCATTCACACGTGCGTGCAACCCAACCCTATCCCGGTGTTCTATTTACGTATCGCACATAGCTGTGTTGTGTGGACTGTGCTAACGTGGGATTTATATTCCATTTTCATATACGAGGTAAGTCTTATTTATAATCAACGTTGCAACTGAACCGATGTAGGTGAATTTGGGTTATGTTTTGGTTCTAGATACAGTTTGATCAGAACGAAAAATTTGTTTTGATAACCGTCTAGTAAATAGGTAAAACTTATTATATCAAATGTGTGTCAGTGAGTCGGGAGTGTTTATTTAAATAAACGTGTACAAATATTGATATAACTGTATAGTTGTACAATTTATTTATATATATACAATTGTGGTGTCCTCAACAGTGAGAGCATAGAGATATCGTTTACGCGATGCGAGATAAGATAGCTCTGACAAAAGTTCACGCCGTGTTAAGAGATGCTTACAAAAGACATCAACGGGCGCCGTCGCGAGTGTCAATAGAGAAGTTTTCACAAAGCGTTTTTACGTTTTGTGTACATCATTCGCCTGGGAATTACTATCGTGACTTGCTATTTAAAGACATTTATTAATTTGTACTCGTAGAAAAAAACGTAACTCAAAAGTTAACGTTACCTTTCATAGTCGTAACTGGGTAAAAAGCGGGGAAAATCGATATACCGTTGCGAGTCATAAATCGACAGAACACTTGTGTGATACTCATATGTACGTTCACGTAAACATGTTCGTAAGGTAAAAATAAGATGGGAAATGTACGTGTTTGACTAGAAAAATTCGTAAACGGATACGGATAGAATGTCCGAATTTGGAACGGATCGTAAGTTAAATATTATAATGAGAGAAAGCTCGCGGTCGTGCTAATCCTTGACTAAAAAAGTATTAGACCGAAATATTATTGATACTTGATAGTGTTTTTATTAGAGTAACATATGTAATTCCTATTGAAAGAAATAGTTTATTTGTTTTACGATTATTAAATAAATTCTTCATGTTGCTAAATACATTACGAATCTTCAGAGATGCATTTATATTACATAATATAGGAAAAACTGTAAATTTCCGACGGCTAGCCTGACATGTTCGCAAAAGTAGCTGTCACAGACGTATAACGGTATCGCACTGACCATTAGAAATGTTGTGAAATATCAACTCAGCTCTCTATTTTTATTTTTTACTAATTTAAAACAATCTCTACATCATTAATATAAGAAGAATATTTATAAGCATGTAAATTTAATAGTAAAATTTTACACGGATTTGCTTCGATTTTGTTTTGCATATCGACATAATGATATTATTTTCGTAATAAGTATTCAAAATGAACTAATTAAGATACCTAATGTAAAACTCATAGAAGTCTATACCTATGCTAATACTCATACATACTGGATCAAATTCTGTCTTCACATAAATCTTAGAAATGAAAATACTAATTCAACTAAATGTTTTCATTGTGAAATACAATTCGAGTCCAAAACGCAAGTGCTTGTGAACTATAGAGAGTAGTAAACGACTAAGGAGCAATTATAAGTAGCCACTGCCGCTTATGGACATCTCCGACAGACCTTTAATACGACTTTAGTGATGGGACTCTGTCAAACAGTTGTCGTTTTGATACTACGAAATATTTGCTAGACTAACTAACTAACTAAATAGAAATAAAAGTTGGTTAATATTTACTAGTAACAAGACTGTAGCATTAGACTAGGCACTTTTTGTAAATATTATTACAATTAGTATATCAGTTAGTATACGCGCTATATCAATGAATTCAACGATGCATTGTTTATTACACCTGAGGATTGAGATGTTCGCCTGTAGTATACACGCAGACCGGAAACCACATATTTTCACATTCACATCCAAATTGGTTTAACAAACTTGGCAACTGTAATCGGAGGGCAGTGGTGCTTCCTCGAGCGATGCACATAAATGATTTACCATGTAGAGCTAAACTTAATCATTATTTTGCCAACCCAACCCCAATTTGATAGTATCAATTTGATAGCGCCCTAAAAATAGGCAGTATTACGTAACATCACGCCTGTAATCCTCGAAGACGTAAGCACAGGAGCGTAGAACACTCCTACGTTTCACCAGCCACGTGTACGTCCCTCTATGGAATAGGTGGTGATCCTATTGCTATACACGGGGCACATATCCAGACTCCGAGCCACTACCTGTAGCCAGGACCTCCCGATCGGCAGTCGCACTTGCAACCAACACGACCAAAGAGGCAGGCAACTGCAGTAGTAAGCAGTAGGTAGTACTAACGTAGCGAAAACCAAACATAACAGTAAGATTGTGTTATATTTGGTTCTAATAAACGAGATGTATTTGCTATATTTCTTACCTTGCATAGACCTAACTTGAACTGCTCATTAATATAAGATGAATAATAATTAATATACGTTTTGAAATTATTTATAACTTTTGCGTTACAAAAATAGCTTACCATAAAAAGGAATTGATTAAGACAGCTCTACTAAGTATTGTATAAATATATAAAAACGAAAATATATATATGAAGCGTCACTTAAGTTGTATCAAAATTTGCTGTTGCTTCTGACGGTTTGTCCCGGTTACATTTACAAAGTCGATTATTCCGTTTGAGTGATAATTTATTAAAGTACAATTCATTATAAATAAAATAGAACTTGAACTGTGCGAGCGCATCTGCTAGCGACAGTGAATAAAGTCGGAATTTTTGTTTAAGTATTGCATGTAATATTTAATTCACGATTAATAATTCATATACGATTAACTTTCTAATAATCCCGCTAACAGAATTACACTTTTTCCGTAAGAAATCAATGCGTTGTTCTCTATTCGAGCTTTGAATTTTTTATTATTCAAATTCAAAACTTTCATTTCATTATAAGGTACAATATATACACTTATTAAACGTCAATATCACATTGATATAAATTATTGCTTTCATAGGTTTTATATAGCCATGGATTTATTCACATCAGATGTACGGTAAAGCCATTATGCTATGTGTTAGTTATTGATTTCATTAATGTTCTTGTATATGAATGTTTTTGTGGGTAAATTATGGTTGAAATGGCAAGCGATCTTCAAAGTTAGGTTACGTTGGGCACGTTTATAACTCAGGACATATATATTATTCTTTAAGTTTTAAATTACCAAGAGCTTCATACCGTTCTGGTGTAGTATGGTAGAATAAGATTTCCTTAATTAAGGGGCGTATCCCGCGGCCAGCAGGAATTTATAACCGCAAATGTACGAGTAAATAGATATGGTGCAGCACACGCATAATTTTAATACATATTTACCGTAATTACAGCGCAAAGTGGGTTAACAGTAAATAAACTCTAATTAACTGTCTCCCATACGCGTGTCTTTCACGGGTTTCACTCGCAACGTTCAAGTGAATCAGTGCTTGTATGAGATATCATCTTAATTCACGAATTATAAGCGTACGTGTACATACCGAAATGTTATATGCTATACCGGTACGTTTTATTCGTTCAGGATTTTTTTTTTACCATCATGTTATTTTAGCTTTTAGTTTGTTTATTTTAACACCAAATTTACCACCTGGGCTTTTGGGGTAGGGTTTAGTGACTGACTATAGTGTTCATGTTGTGAGTTCGATTCACATTCGAGATAAATAATTGTATAATAAGTTAATGACTTTCAGCGAATATAACTATTTTTATTAGTATGTGTTTAGAAATTTCAAGTTTTGAATTTTGTTGAATAGTTTTAACCACTATTATGCACCTTTACATAAGCTTTTAAAAAAAATAATGTATTTTTAAGACGCTTGTGTGTAATTGTTATACGCTATCTAATTAATAATTATCTAGATATTTGTCCACGTCAAGTAAATGTTAGAGGAACCTAGAACAAGTGTTAACCATTTCTTAACTGGTTTTATATCCATGATATAATGCAATAAATCACTCAATGTGTTCCGCAACAGTCACTTAAATTTCACAAATGAAGTCTCACACAACAGGTAGAGTAAAAGTAAGTTATAATTATTGTAAATAATGCGATTCATATCTCTATAATCGGCAACCATAGAGTAGATTCTTACCACTGAAGAACGCTTCGATTTTATCTTTAGACGTTCGCGACCGTGTAATCATTGGTTTTAAATATTATTTACATATATCTCTATAATATATTCATATGTAGTGTAACATATATGTTGTTATTGAAACAAATGTAATTTCACGCATGTAATTCCAGAAGAGGTAGGCAGAGGAATGCAGAACTCTCCCACGTTTCCCCAGTTATGTTTACGTCCCACTATGGAATAGGTGGTGAGTCTATAGTCAGGCATCGGGCACATATCCAGACTCCGAACCACGACTAGAAAATCTGAATAAATTAGATTAGAAAATTTTGTAATGTTTGACCCGGGAATCGAACCCGTGACCTCCCGATTGGCAGTCGCACTAGCAACCAAAACGACCAACGAAGCAGTCAAGTTATTGAAACAGTTTTTTTTGAATATTATTTTTAAATATCGTTATTGCTATTCATAACTAGTTCTTCATTATTCGTTTATATTTTCTTCACTATTCATAAGCAGAAACTGTGTTGATTTACTGTGCTTAATTTATGTTATATCCCATATGTACTAAAATTGTATATTTTCCAAAGAAATGTTAGTAAAATCGAAGGTATCAAACCATATTGATAAAAGCAAAAAGAATACAAACAAGCAAATTATAATATTTATTAGATCTACGATAATATTCTGAGGAGAGTTTAAAATAAAGTAATTTAACATGTTACTAAAGGCCTTTCTACTGGCTACGACATAGCGAGAGTTATGAAATCTATGGTGCATTTAAGAAATAAACAATTGATAAATTGAAGTCAATGTCAAAAAAAAAATCAAATTTAATTTTTAAAAAATATTATCGACAGAAATTCGCACAGAAACAGCATGATGGAATATGTTTTACTGTTATGCTAAACTGTTTTAGTTAGCGAACCAGTGGAACCCACTAAAAAGATATATTGCTTTAAAAATTAATGCCACAATAATATTAGAGTGATGAAATACTAAATGAGTTAAATTAATGAAGATAGATTAAAGATGCAAGTAATACGTATGTCCAAAAATGTTTTGGACATACGCATTGACCTTTATCTATCTTATCTATGTTTCACGTTCTAGTTTTGAAAACAATAGAGAGTAAACTGTTAATGACTGAGAATAGTCTGACATTGAGACACACAACCAACTGTTACGTTTTTAAAATGGTAAAATTACGCCTGTAATTCGGGGTGTAATACACTTTCATGTCTTACCAGTAACGTTTACGTCCCACTGTGGAGTATGTGACGAGTATATTGCCCTACACTGGGCATATCACACTGAGACCAGCACGACCAACGAGGCAGTTCACACAGTTCAAACTACCGCATAGTTATTCAGGGCGACAGAAGTAACTGAAATTCAGCGCTGCACTTTTTATAATTTAATATCACTAGTTACTAGATTGGGTTATTAAATTTTTTTCGTGGCAATACATTACTTTATTATTGGACTTTTATATATGTATTAACTAGCTACCATAATGACTAACAGCAAATAAATAGACAGCAGAGTATTTCCTCTAATTGTGTCTGTAAGCGTTTAATTTTTATTTCTATTTTATTCATACAGTAGAAACCGATTATATTTGCATAAATACGATTTAGACATTCATTAATAAAATATGTACGTATGCATTTGGTGAAATAAACCAAAAAGTTTTTAATTTTAAGTGAATTGCTAAATACGGAAGTAAGTACGGTCTATCACGATGCAATAAATGGTGATTCCGTAGTATTAAAACAGTATATATTCTTAAATATTTCCTGACCAAGCATTAAGAGTAGTTATGATGATATTAGTATGTGTAGCTACAGTCTGCCTCAACACTTGCGTCTTAAAAATTGTAAATAATTGTGACTCATTATTATCCACTAATTTTGTGTGTTATTGTCAACGATGATACACACATATAATTATGTATCGGCTTAAGTTACGTATGTTTTATTCTTAGGCCCTAAGTTGAGGTCCTAAATAAAAATCTCAGGTCGGGTTCTATCGGATTTTCGAACTTATTATTGTTTGTAGTAATAGGTCGGAGTCTGGAATTTTGCTATTTATATGGCAATAGGCTCTTCCCTATTAAGACGGGCGTGATGATAAAAAAATGTAATTTCTAAAATGTAATATCAATGCTTAGTTACCTACTATTAATGTCATTTCACTGTACATTCTACCATTTAATAGGTGACATAGTAGCAAATATAAATATGTGAGATAAATCTTAAAAAAAAAAATTTGTTCTGTCTACACTCCTTAGCGATTTAAACGTATATTCACATTAACAAAATAACGACAGATTTAATCAAATCATTAAATAAAGTAGAGACCAATGTAACATAATTAGAATTAATTGCATTCAGTTGCGCGTATTCATACAACGTTAAACTGTAATGAAATGCTTTACAAGCCGCTAAGGATTGATTTTAACGGAAGTTCAGCCTACGTTCTATCGTGGCTACATTGTTACTCTACAAGATCGTGTATGATGCCTCACGTTTCAGTGTGGCTAAGTATAATATTTTCATAACTAGAACTATACCTTTAACTGATGATGGTTTGTTACAAAAATAAAATCTATGGTCGAATTTCTGATGTTAAGTCACCGATTAATTTCACATTGCATTATTTGTATATCGACTAACTATTGAACCAACAGATCAGTCACTGTTACTTACTCCGACTAATTGATCTGGGAGTAGTGGGTTCGATTCCTATCCAGGACAAATATTCATGTCATAAGTACCAACCCTTTCATTTTGTAAGAAGACTCGAATTAAAAATTGGGACGTTAAAGCTTGAAAAATAGTACGAATATTTGTTTTGCATACGTAAAATTATATATTATAGATCTGCTTACCACAGTCTAAGCTTTCAGTTACAATTAAATGACCGTGTGCAAGTTGGCCAGATATTTTCGCATGTATTGATTAATGGAAACCAGGTAACTATGTTTATATTTAATCAACGAATGGCACAACTGACCAAGATTACTAACGGTGTTTGGTTAGCGAACACTCAGCAAGCTATCGCACCATGCGTTATGTCGTATGCCCACCCGGCGAGACAGCGGTGTCCGTTCCTTTCGCCTAGGCGCCATTCTGTTAAGCTTGCTGAATAGTACCCATGATATTGTTATTGCTTAATACAAATAGCCTTGGCTGGCTTCCTGGCCGCATTACAATATGCGTATACAAAGATACAGATTTATATATATTAGAATAATCACTGTAAATGTTACATTAAATGTTTTGAAAATAAACAAATATAATAATGTTTAAGATACGTGACTTTATTTATTTATCAATATAATTGAGGTAAGACAACTGCTTTATCAATTTGTCTATGTTTAACACAAATTACAAGTTTTTGCATGATGCATAACATGTATTCTATAACATAGATAAATAATAATAAGAAACAAAAATCAATAATCACCAATATGGTAGTGTGTGTACTGGCACAAATCTATACAATTTACCATGAAACTTCAAAGGAATTAATTTTCTATTACCATTTGCTATGCATGAATAACGATCGTTGTTGGCGTACAGACATGTTAATAAACTCTCATTCAAACTGTTATCCTTAAATGTTAGCTTATATTACACTTGTCTTTACGTAGACAGCAGTTTGTACGATTTGCTTATACGCCATCTCCTGTTCAAACCTGTCCAGATAATGCTAATGTTTTTGAATAAAACATGGTATTTCATATCGCGTTCAATTTCTCATAGTAATGAACGTAAGCTCTGTTCTAAGCGGGTTTACCATTTATTTCCTCTTAATTCCTTTTGTTGATTAGAATACGTTTCTTTCGTGGTAGGCAGGAAGCACTGCGTGCCAAGTATTTGTCGACACATACCTGATTTGCATTTTCGACATTCATCATTCATTCACTCAAGCCGTTTTCTAACACTGCTGCTGATTTTTCTGTCATTCAGTGTTTACTACTATAGTAGATCTATTGTGTATAGCAGAACAATAATGATTTATGATAATTTAAATTAAAATATAGAAAGAATATGCCTTAGAATGTAGAGGAGTGGTGGTGTTTAATCTGGTTTTATCATCATCATCATCCACATCAGCCTATTGTAGTCCACTGTTGGGCATAGGCCTCCTCTGAGGGTTTATGACCATAATCCTCGGGCATTTATCTGTGCCTAGGGAAATAGCACCATACCGCGATCCGATAGCTTCGGGTTTTGTCGTCTCTTAAAACACCCTCTATCCAGGCACGGCGCCGACAGGGATTAAGACATCGTTTTTATAAAGTTTAGTGTGAATAAAAAATGACTGCCTCGTTGGTCGTGTTCGTTGCAAATGCGACTGCCGATCGGGAGGTCCCAGGTTCGATTCTCGGGTCAGGTGCCACTAAATTGTTCTAGTTTAGATTTTCTGGCAGTGGTTCGGAGTCTGGATATGTGCTCGATGCATGGCAATGGACTCACTACCCATTCCATAGTAGGACGTAAACGTAACTGGTGAATCGTAGGAGTGTTCTGCATTCCTCTGCTTACCTCTTCTGGGATTACAGGTGTGATGTTTCGTTTTTTTTAATGATTTTGATTATATTACTTAAAAATGTAGTCAATTTAAGGACACATGCAAAGAGAGTTTAAGAACTAAGCTCCGTGACATGCATAATTTTCAGAATGTAAATTACTTTGAAGTGTTGACACATATTATTGATGTCTTTTTGCTCAGCTATGCAACACTGACAGTTCATAATTAAATCTGTGGTGATTTATTTAAAAAGGAACATTATTGGACGCCATTATTCATGTAGATAAAGTCAAATTTATGTGATGCTCGGCTTAGCTCGAACCTAGTTATTGGTTTTTCATCGCCGCCTAAGGCACGAGATATAAGAGTGACATTTTAAAACATTTATTTTTATTATTTTATTCATTTTTCAAATAAAAAAAAACCAAACATTCTTACATAATCGTAACAAAGATTAACTTATTTTTATCAGGCACATTCTAAATTTAAAGGTCTTCTACTATATCATACATAGAATACATAGAAGGTACTATATCATACATATAATTATATATAAATATTAGTATTGTACAATTCTTACTGTAAAGGTATATTTTTCATCACAGATCGTACATATCTAAAGTGATAGCTTACTTTAGTTAACAAAATGAGTTAATTTACTAACAAAAGTTTTATGAAAGAAAAAGACACACATAATATTTTCTCTTTTGGTTATATTTATTTTCTAATATTTTTTTAAAAACCAATAAATAAAATAATTTAAATAAATATGGTACGTTATATGTAATAACGTTACACCCTCGGTCATGTACTATGTTATTTTTCTAACTAGAATTTCTAATTGTGGCTCGGA
>DWEJ01002681.1:0-11194 GCA_018245835.1 Mysoria sejanus stolli | reverse complement strand
CACCTATTCCATAGTGGGACGTAAAAACGTATCCGGTGAGACGTGGGAGTTTTCTGCATTCCTCTGCCTACCTCTTCGGGGATTACAGGCGTGAAGGTAAAAAAAAAGTTTATTCACATTTTACTAAGCCAAAGTTCATCGACAATTACTTTCGGTGTGTAGTAATTTGTTGATAAAATTGAAACACTTGTCCAAATTAATTTATCACGTTGTTTCACGGAGAATCTTGTAAATTCCTAAATACAGTGAATTTTTACCACGCAAGAGAATTTCAATTTAAATATGATTACTCTTTCCCTAATTGAAATCAAAAGGTCAAATTAGATATGTTCAATCTCTTGTAGACCGAGGTTATTGACGTCACCATCATTGTCATCAGCCTAATGCAGCCCACTGCTGGACATAAGACTATATTGAGTGACATCTTGAGTGACTGCCTCGTTGGTCGTGTTGGTTGCAAGTGCGACTGCCTATCCGGAGATCCCGGGTTCGATTCCCAGGTCTAACACTACAAAATTTTCTAATTGAGATTTTATAGTAGTGGTTCGGAGTCTGGATATGTGTCCGATGCATGGCAATAGACTCACCACCTATTCCATAGTGGGACGTAAATGTAACCAGTGGAACATGGAGTGTTCTGCATTCCTCTGCCTACCTCTTCGGGAATTACAGGTGTGAAGTTACGTTACATTTACTAACCTATTCCGAGTTTAATACCTTTCAATAGAATATTAAAGAAATGAAATTTAGGCAAACCGTTCCGTAGGATTGTTTCTTTCATCTTAATGAATTCTTTTAAGCGTCATTGTCTTTTACAGGGAATATCTCGGCAAGCAGCTAGAGAAGGAACAAATCGACAAGCAGGCCGGCACCGCTGTTGGCACCAAGGCCTAAGGCGAGAGCGAACGTTATTAAAGTATTTTACGTTGTTATTATTGTTATATAGAATACCTGGCTTTTGATGGATGTTAGAGAAGCGAACGCACGGCGCCCGACGTCCGATAAGTATCGTATCGTACAAGTATAATGTTGTAAATAAAAAGCTGCGCTGGTGGTATGCAGTCCCAGAACGCAACACATTGACCGTACTGGTACTGGTCACTTACACTATAACGTCATATTGTAAATATGCGTAAGAATTCAAAGTATCTATTTACATTTCAAAGTGAAATTTCTGGTTTAAAATTGTTAATTAGTCGATCTGTATAACATTGTACCCCATTGGTCATATTTTGAAAAATGTAATCACATTCCTAATATATGATGCAGGCTGTTGTTGTGAGAAGTAAAAAACATTTATGATAATATAGAAGTTATATATTGTTCTGATGTTGTATTTATTAACAAAAGTGTATAAATTTCAAGTTAGTAGCAGTGATAGAAAAGTTAAAAAATGTAACAGTCACTGAAATAAAGTTTAAAAACAAATTATCTGTTTAATTGTACATAACTATGCCCCTCTCTCCTCCCTCTTTCAATAAACACGGTTAAATTAATTATTTTTATTAGATATTGCTTTGTATATTAGACATTATCTTTAATCAATTTCATTTTAAAATAATTGTGTGATTTCCAGCTTAATTACAAGTAAAATTTTCCCAGGTAAATAGTTACATGTTCAAATGTGTATAGACATTAATACTTTATGATTTTAAAGTCTATCAGATATTATTAACATATTTATGTCTGAATATAGTTTCAGAATCACTTAAAGTTATAGACTAGACTACCTACCCAACTTAATTGCCCATATACATTGCAGTTTATACAATGTCAGACCAGCTTGCTTTGTAATTCTAAATAATATTATTAAATCCAATATGAGACACCGTATAAAACAACTTCTTACTAAACAATATTTTTGAGAACCGTATCAATTGTAGTGAAGAAGTTTAAATAATATCTAAAATTGTATTCTTCATATTCATATTTAATTAAATGTGCATATTTAATATTTGTTCATATTTATTTTAAATAACTGTGCAGTTAAATAAAAAAGGCCCTTTGGCATAATTTTATTAAAACGAAGAGAAGTTAGTGCACTTATACCAATAGCGCGTATATGTAAAATTCAAGGCTTGTGGATAATTAAAAAAGTTTATACAAGTTGTCAATGTGGTTTGTCAAAACTGTCAGTTTCACATTTCTGTCTTTCTAGGAAGCTTAATAATCTTGATATTGAAAGGTTTTATTAACTAGTTTAGTAATAGTATGTATTAAAATTATCAATAATGGAAGATGTATTAATCCTGAAAGATTACAAGACAGTGCCCGATATCGTCCATGAATATGCACCAACGTTAAAGTTTGGTCATATACCTTTAGTAATAGATAATGGTCGGTAATGAGTAAACAATAATAACAATGAAATTTAAAACATAACATCTTATGATACAAATGATTGTTATTTCATTTTTAAGGTTCATATCAGTGTAGAGTGGGTTGGTCAATTTACAACGAGCCACATTTGATATTTAAAAACTTAATAGCAAGACCTAGAAAAGATAGATGTAAGAAAGACGCTGAGCCTCCGGTAACCCCTCCAATTCAAATAGGAAATGATATTATTAATATTGAAGCCGTGCGGTAAGTATTGAGTAACTAGTATATATTGATGAACTAAAAAATGATTTACGAACTAATCCTTTGTAGTAAACCATAACTTGTACATGAAAATAAAAATGAATGGTTGAAGCTGACATGTAAAGTTTTGATGGTTTAATTAATAAATGAAAGTATTATATAGTTTTACCATGTGTATTCTTAAATTTTTTTTGACTTTCAAAATTTTTTTGGAATGGGTCTAGCCAACAAACATGTGAAAGTGTTATATTTGATGGCTATGTAACAATCAAAATATAGTAAATGCCCATTCCTGTAAATTTATGAAATTGATATATTTTATAATGTCTGTAAATTTAAAAGTAACTTTATCAACTTGTGTCCTTCATTAAATGACGTATGAGAGTATACAAGAATTTTAAAAAACACCTTGTTCAACAAACTTAAAAAACATTAATATTTATGTTGAAGGTTTCAGCTGAAGACCCAATTTGATAAGAATGTGGTAACTCACTTTGAAGTGCAAGAACAAGTGTGTGACTATATCTTTTCGCACCTAGGGATAGACAATGACGGCAGCGTCCCCCATCCAATCGTGATGACTGAGGCCTTTGTTACACCAAATTATTCTAGACAATGTAAGTATCAATCTGTATCAACTAAAAAAAGCAATGGGCGAGCCACATCACCCGAACGACCTATAACCCAATGGGAATAAAGCTAATCTTGTGGGGGCTGTGTCTCGGTAAAAGTAGTGTAGGTCACCCTCTTACAAGGTGATCTAACGATGTGAAGAAGACAGTGGGGTACTGCTGAATTTGGAAGGCTCAGGACCGGAATGAGCGACAGAACAAACACTTGTGCTCATCACACAAATATTTAAACTGGTTGGGAATCAAACCCATGACCCCTGCCGCAACAGTCAGGTTCACTAACCTCTGCACCAATGGGCCAATCAGCGGGCAGTGGATCTCTAAAGGCTGATTATGTCAATGAAAATTTTCTAGTAGTGGCTCGGAGTCTGAAAATGTGCCAAATGACCGCAATGACAGCAATAGACCAAACAAGTAATTAGACAAACATTTCCTACATTCTTCTGCCTTCCCCTTTAAAATAAAAGGCACAATATTACTTTTAATTTTATCAACTTTGCATATTGTTGTTATTACTGTTTTCAGTAATGTCGGAATTACTCTTTGAGGGCTATGGTGTCCCAGCAGTGTGCTACGGTGTAGACTCTTTATTCAGTTTTTACAAAAATGACATTGGTGATTCAGGACTCATTGTGAACTGTGGTTACCACACTATACACTTTATACCAGTGATCAGAGGACAAGTTATTTTTGAACATTCCAGAAGAATTAATTTGGGTAACTATTTTATTTAATTACTGGGACTTAGACTGTTTTGTGTTGTATAATGTGTCCTTTATCCCTTTACCAGTGAAATAATTACTGATTGATTTAGTTTCTGGAGTTCAATAAATCATGAATATTTTACTTTTCACCCTACATTTAGAATTCTAGACATAAAATGTTCATAGCTAATGGGTTGTTGAGGATACTTCAGGAAAACTTTTGGTTGTTCAACTTATTATATTGCAGTACAAATATACAATATTTGAATAGATATTTAGAGGTGGGCACAATGGTAAAATAATATTTTTCGATCCGTAGTCGTGAGTCGAAAGAACTTGCTGATGCGCCACCATAAAGGGAATGGTGACGACATGTCAAAAACGTTTGTGTTGCCACATTATGACGAACCATAGATTCATGCATTAACATGGGTAGATAAACAATAGAAAATAATCAGATTGTACATGACTAATTTACAGAACAATTAACTACTAAAACCAACAGAATACAATTTATAAATTTTGTTTTATCAATGGTTGTATTTAATAAATCTATTGTATTTTAAAATTGTATTTGTAATTCTAGGTGGAAGCGAAATAATCAGTTATTTGCACAAGTTACTCCAATTGAAATATCCAGTTCATGTCAATGCGATCACAATGTCTAGAATAGAGGAGATATTGCATGAGCACTGCTCCATCGCGTTGGACTATCAGGAGGAGATCAGGAAGTGGGCCAACCCGGACTACTATGAAGCAAATGTGAAAAGAATACAGCTGCCATTTGTACAGTCAGGCAGCTCATCTGGATTAACAGGTAATTACATAATATCCTGCCTGTAATTACTAACGATGTTGGCGGAGGACTGGAGTATAATACCATGTTACACTGTTATGTTTACATCTCAAAATGGAATAGGGAGTAAGCCTATTGCCATACGCCAGTCACAAATACAGATGCAAGTCACTACTAGAAAAATCTAATAATAGTCAACCTGGAATTTGAACACAGGGCCTCCCGATCAACAAGACAGTAACAGGTATTTATTATCAGTTATTATATCGTCACCACAGATCATTTACCTGCTAGACCAAACAGAATTCCTAACATCTCTATCCATACAGATCTGAAATGATTTGAAGACTTCTATTCATCACTATTAGCATTCGTTCTTCTCATATCTACTTCATTCTACATTCAGTTATAGCTATGTATAAAAGCAACCAGTAGTTAATGTGTTAAAGCAATCAGTAGAAGACATTGTGCAAAATTTGTCGCACACTGATTTGGAATCATTGGTTACAGCTGAACAACAAAAAGAACGGAAAAGAGAAATGGCTCGGCGTCTGTTGGAGATCAATGCCAGGAAGCGGGAGGAGAGGCTGGCCGAGGACGAGGAACAAATTAGTCAGTTACTGATCATTCAGGTATCTATCTTTACGAACATACAGCTTTATATACATGGGTACATATCTTTTGTTGTGGAAAATAAAGTAGCCAATTTAATCGGCAATCATTCCAGACATTAATATGAAATATAAATCATGTCACAGGATATGTTGGAAGATGGTGAAAATATCGAGGAATGCAATGAAGTAGTCAAAGGATTTGATATAAAAAGCTACACAGATCTTCAGGTATTTGTTTAGTTTAATCAATATTTACACCCAACTACTTATTTGTTTTGAAACATGGTTTTTCAACTCACGATTTTTGTATGTTTGAGTTTGATTATTTTAAAACAATTCTGAAACTGTTTTGTTATATTTAAATGTTATTTATTTCCCAGAGGCAAATATCGAACTTAAACGCCAGAATCGAAAAGAACAAACAACGCATAGCGGCGGCGGCCACCGCGGAGGAGCCTCCGGAGGCGCGGCCCGGCGCCCGCGCGCCTCCGCCCGCAGACCCCGAGGCGTTCCAAGCATGGCTCAGCGACACGCGGGCCAAGGTACTCGATCATTATCATCTGTATTATAATTATTGACGTTATTTTTGGTTTCACTCTTGGATACAGTTTTTCGATTAGAATGAGAAAGACTAATGCCATGGTTGGTTACTGTAAACGAGTGCAGGTTGGCAGATTAGAGCGCGTTTAAATACATTGTGGTTAGGAAGTAGTGATTTGACTGTCTCGTTGGTCGTGTTGGTTGCAAGAGCGACTGCCGATGGGAAGGTCCCGGGTTCAAATCCCGTGTCGGGCTCTATAAAATTTTTAAAATTCAGATTTTCTAGTAGCTTTAACTGTGGAAATCTGTTGTGTGACAATAGATAGATGTCGAATTGCAATGGAAATGTATAATATTTGAAGTAATTTGTAGTATATACCTACGTTGAGTTATAGACATCGATTGCTTCCACTTCGGACTAATGGTTACAAGCACGACTGCAGATCGAGAGGTCCCAGGTTCGATACCCGGGTCGGTATAATACGACTGAGTATCTTTAGCATGAGTCGGCCAGTATTAGTGTGACAAGTGTAGAGCGAGAGCGGGCGCAGTACCGCGCGGTGTGCGCGCGGCGCGAGGCGCGGCGGGCGCGGCGCGCGGCGGCGCTGCGACGGCGCACGGCGGCGGCGGCGGAGCGCATGCGCGCCATCTCGCGCCTGGCCTCTGCCGGCGACGACTTCGGCGCGCGCGACTCCGACTGGGACGCTTACAAGAGGTACCGAGGACACTCTCACAAACTAAGCGACGCTCGATATGAACTAACATTTATACGTCGATGTTTTATACCTTTACATGTAGAAGTCCATTCTAAAGTCGATTTGACTACATATATGCTATTTTGATTCCTCGGTTTTAATATATTCTACAAGTCTACGTCGACGCTTGTAGCATAAGCCGCGAAGCGGATTCCGATTCGGAGGCAGACGGCGAGAAGATGATGGAGCTTGAAGAAGTGCTACGAGAATATGAGCCGCAGCAGTCTTCGCACCAGCACCACCAGCTGCATCTAGCCATCGAACCGTTCAGGTAAAGTATTCTACAATATTAACTGGCCTAAAGCTGCAATATTAACTGGCTTCTACAATATTAAGAGGCCTAAAACTGCAATATTAACTGGCTTCTACTATATTAAGAGGTCTAAAACTGCAATATTAACTGACTTCTACAATATTAACTGGCCTAAAGCTGCAATATTAACTGTATTTTACAATATTAACTGGCCTAAAGCTGCAATATCAACAGACCTAAAAAAGACTTATTCATTTATCATTGCCCATGAGCACCTAGAAACCTTAAAATAGGAAAATAAGATAAGTCTATCAAATCTTTCAGAAATTTCAGAATTTTTTTTCAGAAAAAGCCCTTCCGTATATATTATCATTATCGTATTAAACTAACGTTAGGTCACAATCCCGTTTGATGGAAAGCACACATGCTCTGCCACAAGGTGGAGCTCGCTTGTCTAGGAAAAACCAATATGCAAAACAAAGGCTTTAAAAAGCCCTAGGTTGTGTGTCTGCAGACAGACGCAGGCAGATGCCATGATGATGCACCAGTGAGGAACCGTATCCACACGTCCAAATAAAACCGCCAACTACTCTCTAATTATTAACCAAATTGAGTTTGATATGTTCAGACAATTCCATTTCTAACCGTAAAATGTATTACACTAAACATACGGAAGTTAGAGAATTTGTAAAGACAACCTAACCAGTGTTTGTTATTTCGCACTGGTGTCTGACATTCTTCTCGAAAGAATTTTAAGTCAGTATTTATAACTGTTATTTTTCAGAGCCGCTGAACTAATGTTTCAACCATCGATGATGGGGAATATGGAAGCGGGGTTGGCAGAGACCATGGAATTCGTGTTCAAGCACTTCAGCGCGGAGGATCAGTTGTTGCTCGCCAACAATGTGTTCCTGACGGGCGGCTGTTCACAATTTCCAGGTAAATAAATATTTAAATAAATAAGTAAATATATTTATAGTTACGTGTATTGACCATTTTACTTATTATGTAACATCACGCCTCCAATTCTCGTAGCGGTAGACAGAGGACTGCAGTACACTCCCAAGATTTACTAGCAACGTTCACATCCCATCGGGGAATTGGCGAACCTATTGCTATGAACCAAGAACATATTATCCACACTTCAAGCCACTACAAAAATTTTTAACTAGAAATACTAGTTAAATGCCCAACTCGGGATTTAAACTTACGTCTTGATTAGTATTTTTTTTTATTGAATTAGATAATAAATGAGTTCAGGAAAATTGTGAATGTAATTTGTAATAATAATTTAAAATAGTGCAACATTTTATTCATGTGCGTGCGGCGATTTTACTGCAAACTTGGACTCGCCTTCACAGTCAACTAATCGAGCGATTAGTGCATCAATTGACTTACTGTGGTAACTGACACGTCCCCTCTGTGGCACGGTTGACTATATTATGGATTAGTTGGTCGACAGATCGGGTCATCAAAACAAATTGTTCGCGTTTATAATCGTTCAGTGATGAGTTATGGGTGCTAGGCGTCGGAGGATGTTTAAATTATATACGTATATCGCGAGTACCTACTTAATATAAAATATTTATCAGTTACTGAATTACACAATTTTTAGTTTGAAGAAACAAAAATATAAAAAGTTGTAGGTAAAATGATTAACGTACATAGACTTTCGCGATGGAGGCGAACTGTTCCCACGCAGATGAGCCACTTGCTCGTGCGACGCGGCGAGTCAGCGGTGTCGTTCCTCGCAGCACGATGCAGCGTACGCAGTCGCTAGTCGCTACATCGTGTGGGGTTGTAAAAACCCAATAGGGCGGTCTCAACACGTAACTCATGTGATCATTGATTAATTTGCGTGTCATTGTGTATCATCCAAATATCTATTTTTTTGTAAATACACTGTAGGAGTGTTCAGTTTTAAAATAACGATCTATACTAAAGTAATTAATGGCAATATTTATGTTGTACCCATTGCCAGTTTTGTACTTTATTTTTTCCAATTTTACCCTGATTTGACTGATGCTCTTACTGGGCTCCCGATATAATTCAACAAACAATAAATAAATAAATAAAATGTGTGCCGGAGACTGTAACGGCAGAAGTGAAAATTTCATTACGTATCAATAATAACTATTAAAAATTATTGAATAAACGAAAATAATTACACATTAATAAACAATTTTTAAATATAAATCGAATATAATAAACACAGCAACACATCAGTGAAGAGCAGCCGACTGTATCTTTCTCGCTCGAGTACACTCACTTCAGAGCGTGACGGATCAGCCTCACACTCTACAAAAAAAACTGTGCGGTGCGCCAAAATACTTTTTCCCTTCAAAATCCTCAATCTCACAGGTTTGAAAGAACGACTAGAAAGAGAGCTACTGGAAATGAGGCCCTTCCAGTCGACGCACAAGGTGGTGATGGCGAGGAACGCGAGCCTAGACGCGTGGCGCGGCGCCCGGGACTTCGCCGGCGGCGCCGAGTTGGAGCGCGCCAGCGTGTCGCGGCAACAGTACTACGAGCTGGGCGGCGAGCGCGCGCCGCGCCACCGCGCCGGCAACGCGTACGTGCGCAGCCCCGCGCCCGCCCCCGCGCCCGCCGGCGACGTCGTCAAGGAGGAGGTCGTCGTGGACTGCTAGTCGCCATTGCACTAGTTCACGTTCAGTAATAAACGATCAATTTTAAATACGTTGTTAGTACTATACTATTTGAAGTTGAGAGTCGAAATATTGATATGATCGGTCGCGTAGTCAAACTGTCTCCGTCTACCTAGGCGAGACTAAACGTGGGCGATCGGGAAACTTAGTTCCGCCTAGCTGGGCTGCGCTTTACCGCGATAAGCTGCTCGTGAGACCATCGCCTGCTGTATAGCGGGGTATACCTCGGGCGGGAGACTGGCTTGGGCTCCTAAGATGGCGCTTGGAACGCCTCAATAAATATGTAATTTGGAACCCAAACCAAGATTAGCTATATGACATACGCTGATTCACATTTCCTTGCTATATATGTATAACTTTACGATTTTACTGACTATGAATTGTTTGATCGATGGAAAAATAAAATTGAATGCTAATGATAACCATAATAGGTCCCACTATCTACCTACAGGTTACCACATCATAATTACGCTATTTTGTTTACTCAACAATAACGTGTGTCACAATATAAATAAAGTTTCTAGTTCAATGTCTTTAACGGTTACACAATTATTTTTTTTAAATTGCCCGTAGAATCACGGACACTTGTAACTTCAATCATCATTTACCTATTCCCGTGAATTTGTTTGAAATATGAACTTGTCTGCACAATGTATAAAATGCAAAATTTTCGCATCGGGCGCTGCATACACGGCTTAATAAAAATTCATACTGGTTACATTGTTTCTAAGCCTAACATTACACCTGTTTTCAGCGAAGATGTATCCAGAACTGTCTAGTATATGCCCACATTTCACCAGGTAAGCCTATTGCCATGCACCTGGCGTATATCCAGCGTCCAAGCAGATACCAGAAAATCTAAGAAAAATTAATAGAATCCGACTCGGAATTTAAACCAAAGACCTCGGGAAAGAGTCACCCTTGTAACCACTTACCAACAAGACAGTAGTACTTTAGTTCTACAGCCTTGGCCAAAAGTATTAGGCACCCTATAAATTACTGCATATTTCGGATTTAGAGATAAATAAAACTACTTTTAATGATTACATTACTTTATTTTCATTAGTAAAAGTAGGTATATATCAAGGTGGGTATATACATCATGTAGGTAATGTAATGTTAATTTCAAAGTTTCGCACAACAAAACTCACGACTTATAGTATGGGATTAAGGGTCATACTCATATTGGTGGGAACGTTATATAGAGGGTTGAGTTGACAAAATTCGTTCGAGGTATTTACATTTTTTTTTTCATAGTTGAGAGTTCGTAATAAAGAGGTGTTCTAAAAAAAATTCGTAATGTAAAGGTATATTTTACATTAATTCTTATGAACAATTCAAGGGGATTACGAAAAATTTGTTAAATCGAGGAAGTCGTTATATTGAGGTTCATTATATTAAGGTATTTGATTGGGCCACCCTTTGACTTTACTACAGAGGCCACAGTGAGGCATACTGCGTACAAGTCTTACACATTCTTCTGGAGAAATTGCCTCCCATTCTTGCACCAACGCGTTTTTAAAGCAGTTTTTGATGTGATTGAATGTTCTTTTATTTTTATCTTCAAAATACCCCATGACTGCCTCGTTGGTCGTGTGGTTGCAAGTGCGACTGCAGATCGGGAGGTCCTGGGTTCGATTCCCGGGTCGAA
>DWEJ01002680.1:0-11195 GCA_018245835.1 Mysoria sejanus stolli | reverse complement strand
TATCATTTTCTAATTAGATTTTCTAGTAGTGGTTTGGAGTCTGGATAAGTGCCATTAATTAATATCCACCTTTTCTCTTTATATTATGTTTGTGTGTGTATGTGTGTGTATTGGTATCATCTTATTATAGTTTAATTACCAATAATATTAAAAACTTACTAGAAACAGTGTCCTCGTGTTCCATGTGGTGATCCAGGGGTATATTTGGTTCCTCATATTCATGAAGTGGTATATACTCTGCAATAAATAGAAATTAATTATTATATTAAGTCTATAGATATAAAATAGTATAGTGTAATATAAAATAGTAAAACTGAAATAT
The DNA here is from genome assembly GCA_018245835.1 of Mysoria sejanus stolli. NCBI lineage: Eukaryota > Metazoa > Arthropoda > Insecta > Lepidoptera > Hesperiidae > Mysarbia > Mysarbia sejanus. The sequence continues at coordinate 10,873 of DWEJ01002680.1, read as the reverse complement.
TATGTTTAAAATGAATAAAGTTAGTTTCTGGTAAACTTAACATATTATATATTACCAAAAAAATTAAATTTCCTGATTTCAAATAACGATTTTTGTAAAAGACTAAAAACCATGTAAAGACCGTTTCCGATAATAGTTCTCAATAAACAATCCAAATATTTTTAATCACATACGAATCATTCACTAATTATTATTAAAAAAATGTATGTTGAGATTTAACAGGCACAATAATGAAATAGTATTCCATTATCAGAACGGTAGTGAGCGCGGTGGTGAGCGCGGTGGTGAGCGCGGTGGTGAGCGTGGTGGTGGGCGCGGTGGTGGGCACGGTGGTGGGGGGGCGCTCGCCTCGGTGCAGCATGTGGTTGACGTCGCGCATGATCTCCTGCGGGCGCGGCGGCTCGCGCGCCCAGCACGCGCGCGCCAGCGCCCACAGCTCGGCGGGGCAGCGCGCCGGCCGCAGCAGCCGCTCGCCCATCGCGTAACTCTGCGCAAGCGAGCAACAAATTGCTACATTCATCTTTGTATGAGTAACATTTACCGTTTGTTATGATTTCTGCTTTGCTGTTCATGTTTAAATAAAGCTGAATATGACTTTTATGGAAAACATCGACTATGATATAACAGAAAAAAAAGTACAATTATAAGAAGAAAAAAAAAACTATTGTCTAAAAAAGTAACATTTGGACGTTGGTACTAATTCAGTTTACACATATCTTACCCTCGCTGTCAGCACAGGATTATTGTCGTTCGGAGATTGTCCATAAGAGAAGATCTCCCACAGAGTTGTAGCGAAAGCCCATATGTCACACAGGACGGATCTTTTCGCGAGATTCATGTCTGCATGGAACTCCACGGGGATCCAGTGCACACTACAAAATGAACAAAACAATAGGTATTAATATGGTTCTACTTTTGAGTCTTTTATATAGAAAAATTTATATCCTAAATCACTGAAACAAAAATATACTACATAGTTACTTATACAGAAAAGGATGAGAACCATTGATTTAGACCAACTAAGTAAATCTAACGTAGTATAGAACACCCTCAAAGTATGTGGACATCCGATATATGAAAAGTAGTTAGAAGCGATTGGATATAAAGAACTGAAGATCGAGCTTAGTAGCGTGCTACTAAAAACTCCTATTTCCGGCAGTTTACGGGAATAGGCTAACGATGAAGTAACTGTACAGCAGTATAAGTGAGAGGGTGGACTGACTCGTGGGGCGCGTAGGGCCGCAGCGACGGGCCGCACAGCTTGACGACGGCGCGCTCGGCCAGCGGCGCGGCCAGCAGCAAGCGGCGGCAGCGCAGCGAGCCGTGTACCACGCCCGCCTCCGACAGGTCCCACAGCGCGCGCGCCAGCCCCGCGCACACTTTCTTCAGCTGCAGCGGCTGCACGCGCTCCCCGTGCTCCCTGCCGGGCGCGCACGTTAGGCACACGAGTACAGTATAACGCTCACGATGCACCAGGTTCATTCACGTCCCATTAGACAGCATTACGTAATCAACTATTACGTAACGCAATTTTTGAAGATTCTTGACCCTCCCTCCCCGCCATGTAACGCCGCGGAACATTTTTCTGTACCCTCTGTAACACCTGACGTAACTCCGTAACTCCTAAGTTCTAGTTGGAAATATCCAATAATACAACATCGACTAACGTTGTGTAGCGGCGCGATACCTACAGTAATAAGAGCACGCGCCTTACATGAAATGAACACGCATAACACAAGCTCTGAGTATTATAAACAAGACAACGTCTTTCTGACTGGCCAGTCGGCCAGACACATCCTCAAACACGCTATCGAAGTTCCGCAGAATCACAGCATATATAGAAATGATCCGAAAATAGCATCAGGACCGCGGTCCCCAGGCAGTGACATCGCTTGGCCGGAGATCTCCCCTTTTCCTCCACAGTTGCTTCACTTCATCCGATTCATATCCACATACCTGAGATAATCATCAAACGGTCCGTAGGGCAGATACTCGAGAACCATAGCGGTAGGGGAACTGAGTGTGACTCCGTACAAGCGCACAATGGAACTTGACTGCACGCACGCCCACTTGCTGGCTAGCTCGATGAAATCCTACAAATGAAAATATTATACATTACGCGATATTCTTCACTAAGAAACGAATTATCAGTTATTTATTGAAAAAAAAATAGATATAAACAAAGTTACCTTTAAATAATGTGCAGCTTTCTCATTCTGCAGTGTCTTGAATGCAACAACTAGTTTCTTCGTTTCATCAAGCTTCCACAGAGCTTTGTATGTGGCTGTTATATTGGCCGTACCGACCTTTTCAGACCCTAAACACAAACAAGTATGCTGATAAATACATCAATAATATAATCACCACACATATTCATACCCATATTGACCCTTCTGTCATTCCACTGTTGGAACATGGGTATATTAACAAATATATATTATATTAACCACACATATTAACAAATTGGTATTGAAAAAATTATAATATTAAATTTTCTAACTTATATATTAAGAATTAAGAATAAAGTTTATAATTTTTGAAAAAACATTATGACGCCTGTAATCCCAGAACAGGTAGACACAATCAAATCAAATGAAAAAAAAAAAACAAGTTGTCAAGCAACAGGCACATATCTAGACTGAGACTCAGAATCACCTTAGAAATTTCTAGTGAAGATTTAAGTTGAAAGAATCCAATAGTACAGGACCCAGGATTTGATCACAACGCCTTTCGATTGGGAATCACGCTCGCAACAACAAAGCAGTTAATATACATATACACAGGATATATTATATATCCATACTCTACCTGTGTATAACAATATATCTTTATTTGGCAAGCAGCGAGGGCTCTTGTTGTCTTTGAGTATCTCTTGCAACTCAGCCTGATCGATGCGAAAACCTTTCTTCACTGGTTCACCGCACAGTAGCAACTGGGATTTGTCTGTAACAATGTTCATTACAGGTAACAAAGCTTACAGTGCTATCTCGTGTGTGAAATTGAAAAAAATCTATTAAACATTGAATGTTCCCTTCCCTTGTTTTTCACAAAGATACAGTGAATCTACCTTTGTGCCGATTTACATATTATTAAAACACAAAATTATATTTTGACATTGTAAAACATAAAATTTTAGATAAAACCACACATGTGGAAATAATTATTCCAAATTCATATTTTATATAGAAAACAAACTTCCTCCTTTAAAAATGACTACATTTATGAAAAAAAAAAAGATTCCAGTGCCTTAATATTGATTTCAAGTTTATCAATCATTATCATCCACGCGTTATCCCGGTTATGTCCTCACAACGGTGTGTGAGGACCCAGGGTCCGCTTTCTTGCTACATCTATTCCTTAGTGGTGAGTCCGTTGGCTCACATGTCATCTTTCACGACGTCTAGGCAGCGTTTCTTGGGCCTGCCCCGTTTTCCGGTACGTGGCGGAGGTGGCATGTCAAGTTGATCAATAACTTACCATATTCTGAAGGGGGTATACATTCGTTGAGAAATATCCTTCCCTCTGGGTTTTGGTGACAACTGACTAGCCTTTCAATACTGTAGTACTCCTCCTTGTTAAACAGATAGCAGTGCCCCTTGAACTCCAGCCTGTATGTCTCTGTAGTACTGTAAGTACAATCACAAGAGTATTAATTCAAATACATACAATTTGTAATATTCTAACCCGCTTAGAAGATCAGTCTATGTTTTTAAATATCTTTTTAAAACTTCATTGAGTTATAACTATTTTTCCTTTCCACAGTTCAAATGACAATTATTATTTAAAAAAAAAAAGAAATAAAAGTTTTGTATTTGTATTTTTCCCTATATTCACCTATTCTTACTGCACACGTCCAAGTAATAAACGTTATAGTCATCTTGACACTGCCTCAGTATAAAGCATCCATGTTTCTTGTCGCGCTTTTCCTCCAGCTTTCGATAAGAAAATGCACCTCTGAAATATTGGATATTAGTCAATAACCATCAAATGCGTAACTACACATATATTCTATCTATAATACAGAATCTTTTAGCAGGTTAAAATATAAAACAAATATCAATGTGTTGACAAAATTTAAATATTATTCATATTTGTAGTTTCATGCACATACTCAAAACAACACTTAAACTACAAAATTATTTAAGAATATTTTTTAATACGTAATCGTAAATGTTGGTACATGGAACTCTAATGCACTCCCCTCCACTGTCTCTCTTCGGGCTTACAGACCTGATGTTAGGAATTTTTAAAAAACTTAAAAACTGCATACAAAATTGTTTGCACATACCCAACAGGTCCATGGCATTTTATTCTTTGCAGTTCCTTCAATGATGGGGTTTCATCGTCTTTGGATAAATTGAAAGTCCATTTCACCATAAGCCTGTAATAAAAAGAAGTGCATACAAAAATCATTTTGTTGCTAATATTTTTTTTACAGAGGCTAAGCAACTATGATGAATGTCATCATATTATGTAATATTCTTTTTTCATTTGAGTGAAGATTATTATTTATTTATTTCACAATTCACGCAATATAAGAGATTAAACTGGATACATGGGATGACAAAAAAGTTATCATAAAAAGTGATCAACCCAGGTTCATTTCATGGGTAAGTAGGAAGCCTATTTGAAACTAGGAAATCTTAAAAATTAAATAACTTATTAAATTTATAAAAAAGATGTATTAACATGTAGAAGCGCGATGCCACGTTCATTATCATAAAATGCGTCTAAAAATAAAGCAAAATCATGGTGCACAGATTGAAAAAATCCATATCGCTTACCTATAGTAACCATCACAGACAGATATGAACGAGGAGAGTTGGTCATCACACTTGAACTTGAAGAACAACGGCGTGCCCCGCCTCGATACCTCCAAGGAATTGTCGCCATTCCTCGTCAAATAAATCAATTCTTCTATTGCACACACATGGAACCACTGTAAAGTAAATCAGACAAATATGAACCGATATTCATCAAATCATAATAAACACTCTTTCTGATACATTTCGAAAGCGTCAAGAGAAAGTGAGACAAAAATACCGTCTGACAAATCTTCAATTTGAATGTTTATAATCAGGAGAACAATCTTAGTACTACAGACAGATACAGGCACAAACTAAGTAATCCTTTAGGTTACAGTCCTGACACACTTATTTTGCTCCTTTAATTTTCATCAAAATTGTCAGATCCAGAGAGATACATTCTTGTCAATTTAAATTATCCACGATATACCACACTTTTAAGAGGTAGGCAATGAATTTGATCAAAATATACAATTAAATCCAAGTCTTCCGACTCTACCATTATAACTCTTCGATAAATATACTACGGGATTTTAGTCTCATTTAAATATACCTTTCACGGATCCCAGTCACTACCTAAAACTTATATTATTAAATACAAAATATTATTTGGAAAAGAGACTTATTTTCCGTACAACAGCTACAAAATGTGCGTTAAAAATTTATTACGTCTACCGAGTGTCACCAAATCAAACTTTAATCTGTGTCAAGGTCAATATTTATGAGATTTCGATTACAGTAGGTACCTACTGGTTTAGGAGGAAAACTTACATCTCTCTTCAAGGTGTTATATAATCTTATGCCAGGCTGATGGGGATGGAACGGCGCTACCACCAAGCGCACAGGCACCACGTCAGTTCCGTTCTGCCATAGGACATTATCGTACTCCTCTCCTAAGTAATTCGGCGCCAAACCGTATAACTGTTGTAAGTATAGATTCTTCACATAGCTAAAAGAAGAAAAAAGAGGTTATTTAATTGTTACGCATTAGAGCATCCGCGAGCGGTGACTATGTCTAATGGGTTGCATGATAGGAACCTCCGCGAGCGGTGACTATGTCTAATCAATTATGAACATACACTGCCCGGCGCACCCTGGACATAGCGGCTAATACTTTCACCACGATGGCTGATCATTCATGATCAGCCATCGATTCGACGAAGAAGAAGAATTGTTACGCATTACATATTCTGAATATGAAACCTGATTGACAAGTGTACGATGAATTTGCTATAATATAATTCTGACATCCATTAAACTTTGTTATAAAATATTGTCTTGGTATGAAATAAATGTTTCAAATACAAATTTGAAAAATTCAATTGAATAAAAAATATTTAACTGAATCTTTCAATTGAAGTACTGATTTGATGTGAAAGGGAAAAATCTTAAATAATGGGTTCCCATGACAATGATAAAAAAGAAATTAAATTTTCATATATACGGATATTTCTTGTGTATGTGTCACTTATATCACTGAACTCCTAAACAACTGGCCTGATTTTGATGAATTTTTTTGTGTGTGTTCAAGAGAATTCGAGGATGGTTTAGATTTACAATTTGATCCACTGGAAACTGTTTTTTGGAATTTGGAAAATATTATGACACTTACTTAACATTGTGTCCTACTGAGCAAAGCTGTGGAAGATAATCATGGGCATACTTCTTGGGAAATGGGCCGTGCCGTCTGACAATAACTTTAGGAATATATTTCTTGTAGTTTTTTACCACATCGTTCAACAGCAACTTTTCTTCAATGATGGCCCGAGTCCTACAAAACAAGGAAAAATGGTTCTGTCAAAGGTTAATTTTACATTCTAGATGCTTAAATATTGTATCTTTGAAACTCTAAATTTATATAATAAAGTGTTTTTAACAATAATTTATCATGTATGATAAATAATCTTTCTTGACTTGTTTGACCCTAACAAATATGGTTCTTGTAACTGCAATCACATTTGTTTTGTAATAAACAAACAGTTTATTCAAAGTGAAGTAAGAGGAAAAGTAAATCTCACATCCATGGTCAAATTTTAAGTCCACAGATACAAATTAGAATTGCCTATTGCTTCATTAACTATATGAGTTGATATTCATATATTATATAGTAAAACAAAGAAACTAATCTCAAACATTGACTGTTATGATTACAGATGACCTTCTGCATATTTGCATATAACAATTTCTACTTATCAGTATCATTTCTAAGAAACAGAAGTGAATAAAAAAATAATATTATAAGCAAATTAATATTATAAAAAATTAATATTATATGCATTAGTGAATTTTCCCGATCAGTATCTCGAAAAAATGAGAATATGATTTATATAAATCAATCGATGTATTTTTTCTGATTCGAACAATGTATATATAAATGATATTAGCATTTATTCGAAATACGGCGAGATCGCTTTACAAAGTCGATATATAAAAAACACTCATATGGTCACAATTGTTGGCTGATTACATTTTAGTTGTTATTGTTATAAAGTTAAAGTCACTATAGATATAAAGACTAAGATTATTCTGTACCTCATTAATCTGTTACAGAAAATTGTACTTCATTTTTAACAATTTTGAAAAAAAAAATCCTAATAATTGCATCTCAAGTCAAAAGTGTACAACACCTACACCTACCTATTATTTAACAACTATATTTTATCAACATAAATTAAACATACATACATTAAGCCCATGTAGCAATTTTGTGATTTAACTAAGAACATAATTTTGCCTCATTGGCAGAGTGGTTGCAAGCGCAACTGCCAATCAAGGAATCCTGGGTTTAAATCCCAGATCTGGTGCTAATTTATCTAACTTGAAATTTCTAACAGTATACCTAGGGGTATGGATTTGTGCCCAATTTATGACAATAGCCTCACCACCTATGGCTTGGTGAGATATAAACATGACTGACACATGAGAGTATACTACACTTCTGTGCTTTCCTCTTCAGAGATTACAGGTTTGACATGACATGTTTATGTTGTTATCATTTTGAAAAATCTATACATTATTATTGTGTAGTTAAAAAGTAATCATATCAATAAAATGTTTATATTGAATTACTGTAATTTTAAAGTACATAAATGACAATTTATCTTTGACGTTGACTTCAGTGAATCTAGCCTTATCTATCTAATTTAACCTTTGACATCCGTATTGATAAAAGCAATTTAAATGGTGTCTAAACGATACTACATAAGTAATGTATAAGACTGCCTTGTTGGTCGTGTGGTTGCAAGGGCGACTGCAGATCGGGAGGTCCTGGGTTCGATTCCCGGGTCGAACACTACAAAAGAATTTTTCTAATTTAGAAAATTTTTCTGATTTAGAAGATTACTAGAAAATTTTGTAGAAAAAAAAATTCTAGAAAATATAAAATTAAATTTAATTTTAGTAGTGATTCGAAGTCTGGATATGTGCTCGATAGATGGCGATAGATAAGCTCACCACCTATTCCATAGTGGGACGTAAACGTATGCGGTGAGACGTGAGAGTGTTCTGCATTCCTCTGCCTACCTCTTCGGGGATTACAGGCGTGAAGTTACGTTACGTTACTTAAACTTTTACACCCCGTGCTTCGTTGGTGGCCTTCAGTTCAGTTATATGTTTAGTATTGTGTGCGCTACATTGTACCGTATGACGTTATAAACTATCTATAAAAATAATAATGAAAAGGCAAATTTAAAATGTTTCTTGCTACAGTAAGTCTTTGCAACTCTTAATTTTTTGTCGTATAGTTTTTATAGCCAGTCTAACGTAAATTATATTTTCTAGTTAGCGACTTAACTTTATGTAACTACAAACCGATCTCATCAATACGTCTGATAAGTATGTCTGTTACATCGTGCTCCTCCTCTCGTAGGTAAGTAGTAACAATGTATTATAATTAAGGGAAGAGCCGATGTCTGAGTGTTTATTTGATTGCTACGCGGACACCAAGCTGTCCCATCTTATTAACATTTGTGGGATGTTTTCGAAAGTTTTATAACTTTGAGACGTTAATATATTTTTATGTTCTTCTCGTTAAATTTTATTTATTGCACTTCGTTCATGATTGTATTTCCCTGTTATAATAATTATTGTATTTCCTTTATAAATAATTATAGTGTGCTTTTATACTTGCAGTAAATTACAAGTCTCATTTCCGTCGTAATCTTCTAATCTAGCAATTAGTAGAGGAAAAAGCACATTTTTGCAAAATCATTATTACAGTTACAATAGGATTGCTAAAACAATTATAAGGTAGTTGTAATACTGTCTGTGTACTTGTATGTGTCCTATACTTGTTAAATAATAATAAATTATTTGTGTCTGTTTTTTACATTTTTCCATACAATTCGTTTCACCTGAGTTGCTGATATTTGATATGGATATTGTTATATAAATTCAAATTCTAATTCTTTTCTTCATTATAAGGTATAACGTTCTTTTCTTCATTATAAGGTATAAGGTAAGGTATAAGGTATAACATACACTCAATGAAAGTCATATTTTCAGTCTGATATCGTAATACTGCTGAACGCAGGCCTCAACAATACTAGATACTTACAAACGCCGGAAAAGACCACGCGAACTGAGTCATTTTTAATGCAATCCCTGTAGAATGAAATAAAAACACAATAAATACTGAACTTTTCGCACGATAACATTTACAATTATATAGCGGCTGGGACGGGCGTCTGTGCCCACGCCCACGAGCTGACACTATCCCACCGTGTGATGGTTACAGATCCGGCGGTAGTTGCATACGAGCACGTTAACACATCATTAGCGATCCACAGCGGCGATGCAGTTCAGCACACGTATATGAATTATCGTACAGTTAAGTATAAGATAATACATTTTCCATACTATTCCAGCTTCAATTCCAAACAATTAATGAGTTATTAACAAGGATATTCGACTCATGGAGTATAATTGAAAACGGCCGCTGAAACCGAGCGCGTCCCTCGGCGCGAGTTCGGGACTTTAATAGCACAAGTGACAAGGGATCCGTTGAACACTTTAAACCACTGACTCCGCTTGTTATAAATTTGCTATTAATTATATTAACATATTCTACTTCAGCCGCTCTCAGTGCCGAACACTACTTCACGATGATTAAATCTCAAGTACAAATTGTTTGAGCTTCGTGACACTTTAAATTAATTGATATTTTTGTACATATTTAAGTAGATTGTCTTTTTTAAATTAAAAGGCTGTATTTTCTTGAAGGAGTTGGCAAAAAAAAAATAAGAAGACAGTCTTGAAATAATTATTAAATGCAGTATATCATACTTAATCCAGATCATGTAATTTGTACATTGATGGAACCGGCAAATTCTAAGCTAAATTGCGTGTTCAAAATGACATTCTAATCGCTATGAAAAAAGAGTCTTGCAATCTGATCCTTACAAAAAAATGTTTTTTTAAACACAGGTAATAAAATATGTACAAAAATTACATATCAAGACACTGACATACAAGAAACTTAGCGCCTATGACCCGAACAGTGTTGTAAAAAAACAAATCACTACTGTAATATTAACACGGCCGCACGATAAGACGCCACCCGTCCGCGCCGCAAGTATTTACGAGCCGAAACTTTTATGAAACCAATTAAAACGTAGTAACATTAAACCTCGCTCGGACGAAACGAATAACATTTCGGCCATTTAGATATTGATAAAGTTATGTCTCTAGTGTTCCTACTTCGATGTAACAAACGGTTTTGTTAAGCTGTCTGTTCATCCCTGTTGTATATATTTTTATGCCTCATATTTCGGAATCATTTACTGAATAAATAATGAAAGTTATTGAGATATAATCTTATATCTCATATCTCAATAACTTAATTCTCAATATCTCAATAACGACCATTATTTATTCATTCATATTTTGTTTGATTAGTTGTAATAAGCCTCAAAAATTTCACATTGAAAGTCACATACACGTGACTTTGTTAAATTCAAAACTGATACATATTAGGTCTCGACCGCAACTGAGATCGGAGAGAGCCGCGTCCGGAAAGCTCGTGTTATAACGCTGGCAGTTACATTTTACATTTATTACGGGTATATTCA
>DWEJ01002679.1:0-11196 GCA_018245835.1 Mysoria sejanus stolli | reverse complement strand
TATTCTGGGTGGGAATCGAACCCACGACCCCCGGCGCAACGGTCAGGTTCACTAACCTCTGCACCAACGGGCCAGTCGTATGATACAAATATGTAAACTTAGTAACATAATGTATCCTTAAAACAGTGGGCTGGAAAGACTTAATTCTCCTTAATATGCACAGGCCCCTTTAAAAATATCAGAAGATGTAAAGCATACTCTATGTTCCTTAAATGTTTAATATAATCACACTTACCGAGAAGTTTGAATATTCTCTTTAGTTGGTCATCAACATCTGATCCTGGAAAGAGAGGGCGACCAGAGTTTGCCAGTTCAGCAAAAATACAGCCTGCAGACCACATATCAATGCTTGTTGTGTACAATTTAGCACCAAACAGTACATCTGGTGGCCTGTACCACAAGGTCACTACCTCTGCAGAGTAACACTTCACTGGAATACCGAAAGCTCTAGCCAAACCAAAATCTGCTAGTTTTAACTCTCCATTTTTATTAATTAATAAATTCTGTGGTTTTAAATCACGGTGAAGGACATTATGACTATGACAGAAAGCAAGTCCTCTGAGAAGTTGATACATGAAAGATTTAACCACGTCCAGATCTATCTCGCCGTTCAAACTATCGAAGTATTTTTTTAAATCTTGATCGCAATGTTCAAATACTAATGTTAGTTTTTTCTCGCTATGAAGCACATCATACAGGCGGACTATATTCTTGTGTTTTAGTTCTTTAAGAAGACAAATTTCACGCAATGCGGAAGATGGAACGCCTTCATCATCGTCATCTAATCTTACTCTCTTCAATGCTACAATTTCATGAGTTTCTTTATTTTTTGCTTTAAAAACAGTACCATATGTTCCTTCCCCAATTTTTTCAAGCTTCTCGTACTTCTGCATTGCGGTATCCAATTAATGCGGCTTAGTTAAAAGTATTTATAATGATAAATATTCTTAAGGGCACATGAAAAGTCTATTTTCCATTTAATACAAAAATGACAAATAACTTAAAATCACAAATTTTCAATCTTACGTTCCACTTGTGATTGTATTCGCTACGAAGGTTAAAAAAAATTCGCTAAACATGGTACAAATCTCTTAATAAATTAAAGTTCCTTAATGTTAAATCAGTAGAAACACATTATTTTATAGTCAAGTAAGCACTGTATGCTATTAGCTTGCTAATAAAAGAGTTGTTTAGTTTGGTTATGATAGAATTTATCCTGTCAGAAAAAACAAAATAACTTTGGGTTCGGGACATAAATGAACGAAGGAATTAAGTGCTTAGGATTTTAATAATCTCATGAGAAATGGTATTTGTTAATCGCTACTTTGCTTTTAGTTAAGTATTTATTAGTTTTAATTAAGTAGCAACAATTTAGTAATATAAAAAAATCGCAGTAATATGTTTATTTTAAAGCATCCATAATAATAATATTTTTGCTTCTAATAACCTTCAAATTAATTTTTAACTGAAAACTTTTCGATATCTGAATTCGTTTGTTTTATCTGCATGAGGACAATGATTTTATGAAATGTCATGTAAGTCACATTCAAGTCATTCAACAGAAAAAACAATTCAGAAAGTTTGATTGTCATCATCACGCGTATTTTCTTACCTTGGAATTAAAATTTAGCTAAATAAATACATGGCATTTATAATACTATAGAGATTGAAAGTTTACTTTGTTACAACTGTGATATTTTTAAAGGTGAATTTTATTCGACTTTTTGCTATTAATTAAATAGTGTGAATATAACAGAACATAAGAACTTCAAAGTATATTTACGTATGATATTCGGTAGATTATCTAAATATTGTGATTACGTTGATGCATTTATCATGATGAGTAACATTTCAGATGAGTGAAGGAGAACGTACTTTGGTGGATAAGTCCGAAAGCAGTTCCTTTGAAGATTTGGCTGCAGCTGCTGCTCATGAGATCGAAGAGGCGAAGTTAGCTGAGGCTGCATCAAAAGATAAAGAAAAAGAAACAGATGCCCCAGCGCTAGTTAACGGATGGCAAGACCTATTAGGGTCAGGCGCAATTCTCAAAAAGGTCAGAGTTTTTGTTTTATGTATTCATTGATCTTTTATAAAAAAAATTGTTTTATGAAAACAACTTGTGTTAAGCAACAATTATTCGGAACATACATCAAGAGTTAATTGTTATAGTTTTTGGAAACTAGAAAAGTCCAATTAGGTATTTTAAACTTAATCAATATTTCATGTTGTGACTGTCCAGTAATCCAGTTGTCATTTTTGTACATGGATATTTATACCAGTTTTTGTAGACCCAAAGAAAACTAACTCATAATTCCAGTCAACAAGCCTTGACACTTATAAAACTGCCTATGAGTACACATTCCTCTTTTTAAATTACTTAGTATTCTATTTATAAAGTACATTTTTTTGAACATGCAACTTTTGTGATAAGTGAGTGAGATTTCTATATATTTATTTTTATATCATCAAGCCCTTTTGAGGTAGACAGTATTAACTGGCAGATATCTCTATCTGTATAGATCTGAAGTGTTTCTTCTCTAATACTGTCCTCTTTGTACTTTCATATCAGTTTGAAACACTTCATTGATTTTTTAATCAATACACATATAAGTTATCATTTCTTCTAGTTTTTAACATATGAACACAGTTATAAGTGGTTTTTGGCAACTAGATATATATGGGATCTACCTCAAATATTAGTATAAAAATACTTGTATTACTTTTTAGTAAGACTTGAATATTTTTTACTTTGATGTTATACAACATTAGTATATAATGATGCTTAATGAATCCAGATTGCTATGGAGCTTCATTATTTACTCGAATAATTGAAATTTGCAGATAATAAAAGCTGGTGATGAATCAGATGGAAGTCGGCCGCAAAGAAGTGATATATGCAGAATAAGCTATGAGGTGAAATTACGTGATCACAATGAAATTATTGAAAAGAGGGACCAAATTAAGATATATTTGGGTGATAATGAGGTAATTATGACTTTACTATGTGATGCATGACAGTTAAAATCTATCTTTGCAAACTATGTTTAGTTCAATAAATATTGATACAACACAGAATACAACACAACACACACAGAATACAACACAACACACACAGAATACAACACAACACACACACAGAATACAACACAATACAACACAGAAAATTGTATTTTCGAGTCTCTTTCAAAAACTTTACTGGCTGGCTAACAATGGAACTCTTATATGTTGCAACATATGATTTTTAAAATTACTAATAATATCTAATAGGCTTTAACTAAAATATTGTACCTCATTTATATGTGACTTATACAGGCTATGCTTATTTTTCAGCACCTATTAACATCTTATGTTTGGAGATTTGACTCATAATAGGTTTGCAGTTGCTTAAATAACACTATTCAAATCCAGTATTGTTGACCTTAAGACATATCATAGATTAAACAATGGTGTCCTTAAAATCTATTACTTTGAATGTTCGACTAGGTTTATTAATTGAAACCTTGAATGAATTGTTTGCTCAATCTATTTATATTTTATTATGAAATTTATAAATGATAATATTGTTTATATCTGTAACATTTCTTGTCTCACACATAATCAGTAATATCTAATCAGGGATATCTGCATGTGCTGTTTGCGATAAATTTAACTATTGTTACAAGTATGATTCACTTATATAATGTTGATATAATAACACTACCTACATTTGATATATAGAGGCTTTATAATGTAATGACAAAGATATCATGTACATCTGTTGTATAGAACTCATGAGTTGGAGGTGAATCAAAGTATATATATATATATATATATATATTCATTAGAACATTAACACAAAAATATATAATGCAATGAAAACAAACAAAAACAAATTCATCAATGAAATTTTCAATCAAAAACTGAATATTCGCGAACGTCGGTAGCAAACATTCGCATTCACATTCGCGAATGTTCAAAAAGTGACATTCGTTACATCTCTAATATACATCTCTTGGGTTTGGCATCTTTTAAGGCAAATCATCATATAATACTTTTAGATGAACACTTCAGTGTAGGTTTGTGTAATTGTTTGTATTTATGTGTTTATTACACTATTTCTAATGTAAGTCTGTCTAAAAGTTATTTATTTCTCCTCTTCAGGTCCTTCAGGGAATGGACTTAGCTCTCAAACTGATGTACAAAGGTGAAGTGTGCCTTCTGCAAATTGCACCCAGATTTGCTTATGGAGAAGTTGGACTTCATCCTGGCGACAGCTTGGGTTTAATAGGGGAGATTGATAGCCCTTTGTATGAGGGTCCTGTAGTAGAAAGTGATTCTTGGCTAGAGGTGAAACTTGAACTCCACGACTGGTCAGAGGAACCAGAACATGATACCTTGCCGATTGCTGAAAGAATGGAAATAGGGTAAGTTTGGACTTGTTTTTGTTGATAGCATGCCCCTGTTGCTTACTATACATTTTGGAATGGAGTGTTGAGTTCTGTAAATAGTACTTTTAAGATCACATTAGATTTCAATACTGAGGAATCTTATTTCATACATTTATAATGTATGAAAAAAATAGTAATCTTATTTTGATACCTTAAATTGTTAATTGGATGTTGGATTTGGATTGGATATTTGGATCCAAAAACATAGATGTTGATAATACAATTAAAACAAAATATGTTGTTCATGGTGTAATATTATAAAGTAACTTTACATGTATTATCACAAATGTATGTCAATGTTACAATTCACTCTTATCTGTTTCCTTTTCTCCGTCATAGTTGTTTATATGTCCATCAAAATGTCTACGTGTGTATTGTGGCGATAGATTTAGTACATGTGCTAATTTTTGTTATCCATATTACATTATTTATATAGAAAATTCACACAAGTATGTAATGAAAAATGTCAACAAAGGTGTATTGCTTAGAATCTAAATGATGTATGGTTATTATCTGTTAGGTTTTTAATATTGTATGGCAATGTTGATAGATAATTTGAATATTCGTTAGTGCTATTACAGATATGAAATTATACAAAGAGATATATAGATAGGCCTAGTATCTATATCACTACATGTTGATTAAGCAGTCTTGGGATCAATGCCCTGGTTATGAACTTTTTTTTTAACTTAGATATTTTAATTGGAACTTAGAAGTAGTGCCTCTGAGTTTGGATTTGTGATTAATATAAGGTAATGGGCTCATCGCCTATTCCATTATCCTATGTAGATGTAACTGTTGAAATGTTGAGTATATTTCTCAACCTACATTATCGGAGACTAGTTTTGAAAAGGGTTTACGATTTTGTGTACATTTTGCAATATGGCAGTAATCAGACAATTGAATAAACATTCATACTTTCTAATCCATAACATAATAATAAAGTCTTTTAACCTTGGTCTGCCGCTCTTCATAGATTTTCTCTAATGATTTGCGCTGTAACCTGTTCTATGTTATTCTGATCTAACAAGGGTCTTCTAAAATTATTATATACTTCAATCATCCTTTTACCATCTGCTGAAAGTTTTTCTTTTCAGTGTCATACTCAGGTGCTGAAACTTCATTATTCTTTTGAGAGATCAGTATTTCTTCAATCTGTTGGCAATCCTTCAAATAATTTCTTTTTAGATTCAATAATTAGGTGAAAAATTACAGATTCTATTAATTTGATCCCTAAACCGCATTGCAAGTGTGTTGATCGTGAGAAATTTTTTTAAATGAAAATGTGCAGGTGGTTAGGGCAAGATTTTGTCCAGCAGTGGAGTAAGACAGGTGTAATTGATGTGTAATAGGTGTGATAGACAGCTAATGGTCCTAGTAAATTAGATGTCTATCGCTTGTGGGTATTTTAGTGTAGTGCAAAGTATTAATGCTGTGCTGGATGATAGGACCCGTCGACGCGCCCGTGGCAACTGGTGGTACCGTCGTGGTGAGGCTCAGCTGGCCGTGCAGCTATATCGGCGAGCTCTCGACGCGCTCGACGAGAGCGAGGGTGGTATCTCCGATCCCACGCCCAGTGGTGAGCTCGCACCCACCTCGGATGCTTTGCAGGTGAGCCTCACATAAATGTAGCCTCCCTTCACCCTGTATAAAATGTTTATGCTAGCTCTTTGAAACGGTTGGTGGACTGCTTGTACAATTAAGGTTAGTTTAGGTATCAATGCAGCTGGTTATACCAAATATAAATATTATTAAGTCCCTCACTGCTCGTCTGTTTTAATTTCCCGAATTAATTTAAAACGTGTTCTTTTGCTGTAGGCACAAAACAATTGCCGTCCCTAACTTGCGTTTTGCATTGCATTGATATATTGACATTTAGATTGATTGTCTTGTTCGTTTTGTGCTGTCTTATTCCTATTGAGTTGTTCACTAGCTATAAAGACTTAAATTTGTAATTGCCTATTTTTGTATCTGATACGAAGTTACGAAATGCATACTTAGACAATATTAAGTAGCGCTTTTTAATACAATATTTTCTAATGACTGTCTCGTCGGTCGTGTTGGTTGCAAGTGCGACTGCCGATCGGGAAGTCCCGGATTCGATTCCCGGGTCGAACACTACAAAAGAATTTTTCTAATTTAGAAATTTCCTAGAAAATCTAAATTAAAATTCTAGTAGTGGTTCGGAGTCTGGATAAAGTGCCCGATGCATGGCAAAAGGCTCACAACCTGTTCCATAGTGGAACGTAAAACGTAACTGCTGAAGCGTGGGGATGTTCTGCATTCCTCTGCCTATCTCTTCGGGGATTACAGGCGTGACATTACGTATTTTCTACTAAAATATTCTCCCTCTATAGTTATTTTGTTACTGTTATATAGAAGAAGTATAATTTCAATAATATGTTCTGATTTCCAATTTCAGGCCCTTCTGGAGGAACGTTTGCGTGTGCACAACAACATGGCCGCCGCTCAGCTGAAGGCCGGCGCTTATGAAGCCGCCCTGCAGGTACAGTGCCTTCGCATTTGGAATACTTTGAATTAGATACCTGATAGCCAGGTGCTTTGTTTTTATTTATAATTTCAACTCCTTGTAATAATATTAGGAGGATAAGTTTAGGGAAAAGTTCTGCATTACAAGCGGTGTTTATTGCAGACCGCATCTCGCTTTCAGTAAACCGCGACGCTATTGCTTAAAATAAAAAGGTTTATAAGTACATAAATAGTGAATGTCATACATGTCGTTTTAGTTGTATGTAAATATGTAAATAAGGACCCGGGCAAATGTCTCCGACGTCCTTCCGAGATAGATAGGTAGAGGGCGCGCTGTTGCAGGCGGTGACGCTGGTGCTGACGTGCCAGCCGCGCAACGCCAAGGCGCTGTACCGACGCTCGCGCATCCTGTCGGCCATGGGCCGCGGCGCCGAGGCGCTGGCGGCCGCACGCGCCGCCGCCGCCGCCGCGCCCGGTACGTCGCCGCGCACGCGCGCACTCTCGGCCGGCTGGTCCCAAACGATTCAGTCCCTGTTACTCTGCTACCAGACAGCGGATAAACTACATATTTATTTAATATATACAAAAAAAGTATTTTATACTTTTTTGTATACTTTTCGATTTCTTTTTCTGTATAACAATGAATCATACTTACTTAACTTAAGTCTTACCTGCTAATTAAGTTGTAAATAAATCAAATAAATTCCTATTGAATCGTGCAGATGACTCCGCTGCGCGCAGAGAGCTTCAGCGCTGCGAGCAGAAGGCCAACAGAGACCGGTCGGTGGAGCGGCGCCTCGCCAAGCGCATGCTGGGCACCGCCGGCCAGTCCAAGGGGAGCTCCCCTGACAAGAAACCGTCCAGAACCAAGGTATTATACGTAAATTCACAGCCAAATGCACTGGCCGTCTATGGGCAGCAGTGTACCCGGTGCGTGAATTTGTGCTCTGGGATCCTCAACCTGCATGACCTGTGTAGAAATTATGGGCACAACCCCCCTGTGGTGGACTGCAATAGGCTGATCATAATGGTATTAATGATGTGCATTGACATTTAGATGCATTATTAAGATGTTGGCCGAGCAGCTATTTTAATGTTTGTATGTGAACCAGGAGTGGCGATTGTTGTCTCAGAACAGTTGATGTTAATCATGATTATACTAGTATGGTAGCGAACATACTCTGTTCTGAAAGTATATTACCTGATTTTCTATGGTCAATAAATGTAAGTTATTTCTGGAGTAATAATCATCATTTACAATACAAATTTACTCATATATTTTAATGAATTCCAATCTTCACTAGTTAGTAAAGATAAATTGTTACTAATAGCAAGCTCACCTACAGCAGGTTAATGCACAGGTTCATAGAACGAGGTGCTATCACGATCTGCATGTGTACTTTTAATAGTTCTGTATTTTTATTAGTTTTTTATCAGTTCTGTATCTTTTAATAGTTCTATATTTTTATTAGTTACAATTGTACAAACAGTTTTTATCTATGTACTAATATTATGAATTTACAGATGTTGGTGTGGGGCTCTCTGCTGCTGAGCCTGCTGGTGGGCGTGGCCAGCGTCCTTGTGTACCGCTACAAGATCCAAGTACATTGACACGATGTTGCACAGCGTTTTCAAACTATCGTGCATATTATAGCCCTAAGATGATTTCATACGGTGACAGAATATCAAATGAGTACCTTCTATAGTGCACATCAATCATGCTATCATATTAAGACTTATTTACCACTTGTCCTTGCTTCATATGAAGGATACTTCCATTGCCAAACCGATTAATTCCCTAAAACAAGAAGCTGAGAAAAATGATAAAATATTGTGTTGTTTTTTATAATGATTTTCAAGTTACAAATTAAAAAATACGATGTAGACTGTATTAGTGCTAACGTGTTCTTGATCTGACGAATATGTACAGTTAGGAGCTAATCAAGTGTTTTTGATTTTATAATTTAACAATTTTCAAAAAATTTAGGTAATCATTTTGGCAAGTGAAGCATCCATTTGTGAACCTGGTCTTTGCTTCCTATACGTCGGTTACTTATATTTGTTTTTAAAAGCGTTTGTATACAAAACATGATGATGGCTAGAGACTAAATTTAAGCCAAGCATAGCTCATACTCGATTGTAGGATTGACTGCCTATAACTTAAGACCAAATAGACCACACTGTGAATATATAAAAATGTCGACAAACTTTTTACTGTTTGCAGCTATCTATAAACATATTAAATATTTACCTAAACTTTTCCATTCAATTATCGCTTACATCTGTATTGTATTCAACTTGTGAGAATTTTTATCGAATTAACAATTGACTGTGTTAAAAAAATAAGCGAAAGAAGTGACGATATTTTGGAATATATTACGTACCTTAGTGCCAAGTAGAAGCATGCTGGTACATATTTCTACTTACATTGTGAATGCTTAAATTTGGCAGCACTTTAGTGTATTTTTGTCAGTACCCTATACATATTTGCCACTTTTATTGGTCTTATGACGTCAAGTGGTAGCCGACCACTCACTCGTAGCTTGCTATGTTCGCATAGCGTAAAGCCAACCCAGCAGTGAGATACCACTCACCCTAAAGTAAAATATCTTAAATTGTTTTCTTAATTTAAAATATGTGCATTGTAACGGAACAGTGAAATATTCTCGAGAAAAAAATCCATAGACAACGTCTCCTACACATTTTTTTTGTATAAAGGGATAGGTTAGAATAATGTAGGTCTAAAATTAATGTACGGTCCTTGTATTATAATTTATTTTACGTTATAAACATTAAAGTACTGATATTTATGTATGTATACATATAATTTTTTTTAGAAGGCAGTGCCAAAATTTGGTTGTTGAGTTGATATTTTAAATCTTTAATATATCTGTAGCAGAGGTATAGGCGTTTAACGATTCTGATCAATGTAATCAAAGTTTTAATGTTAAAGCCTCTACGGATGTACATAGATAATAGAATCGTTGTACTAGTTTATCACTGACTTTAAAACAGAATTTATTTTTGGATACTTTTGTAGTGTATGACGGGAAAAATAATTATTTTACGATTTGCATTCCGTAGAGAGTTGAACTTTTAATATTTATGTTATACATGTATATATGATAATCAAAAATATTGGTGCTTGTTTTAATTTTTTATTTTTAAGTAAATAACGCTATGTGTAACTTTCCGAAATCGCATTTATTACTTTTTTTTGTATTTATTTCAATATTCTAGTTTTCGCAGCAATTCTTTCTAAACGTAACTAAATTGATTATTACGCAATCAAACCTCTTTTGTCAGTACTAAATATTTTTTAGATAGATCATAGTAATATTTAATGTGAAACGGTCAGTTATTTATATAGACCTCATTTTGGTGTAGGCATTAATCCTTGTATTCATTTAATAAAAATATGGTACATTTGTACCCCCAAGTGAATCTTGCGTTTTAATTGAATTTTCATTTTATTCTCCATTGATTTCCAATATTTTGCATGAACCTGACCACTCACCGAGGCGGTGGGTTCCATTCATATATTAAATATTTGTGTCATGAGCACAAGTTTGCGTTGTGTGCGGTGTAAAACAGTACCCATGTATACCGGGTGTAATCGTTAAGTGTGCACAGGCGATTATTCCGTAACTATTACGGATATAAAATACTCTAACCTAGGAAATGGTAGGTATATAATATAAAGAGCTTTTTAATTTTGACAGACTATATATTCTTTCTACATAATATAGCTTTCATCTTCACTGTTAATCAGTAAAGTTTCATTCGATACAAAATACAAAGAATGTTTATTTTCGTGTATCTACTAGTTACATTTTCGATAAGAATTTTTGTAAAAATGTCCTCTGTTATATGTAAATTACATTATAAACAATTCAATGTAGGCCCGTCATCATTGAAATTACCTAGATTATCATCGAGTCTGCATAAAATCATTAAAAGGTTACAAAATGAATGGGTAATACACAAAGGATTTATTACAATTTAATTCACAATTAACCTTATAAGTTTGGCAACATTCCAATTATGTACAAAAATATCATAATACTATATAGTAAATTATTATCTATGCACTGTATCAGTCGTGACGTTTTTAATGCGTATTGTGCAATTGTATTGAAAAGCACAAAGGAGAGTGTAGCTTACCGAAAAAAATAAAGTAACACTTTTTGTAGTACGAAAATATGACTGCCTCGTTGGTCGTGTGGTTGCAAGTGCGACTGCGGATCGGGAGGTCCTGGGTTCGATTCCCGGGTCGAAC
>DWEJ01002678.1:0-11197 GCA_018245835.1 Mysoria sejanus stolli | reverse complement strand
CTCATTTTAAATTTTATTCGTAATCTTTCTAATCTTTTCCCCTTGTAAAACAAATGTTTGACATCCAAATTTTACATTATTAAATTCCATTCACCATAAAATTATTGTAATTAGTTAAATTAAAATACAAATTACGTTTTAATACATCAAATGATTTTGGTTAAATTGTTGTACAACAGTCTAGAGACGTTCATTCAAACGACACATCGGTGTTTTTTGCGATGTAGCAATCGGAAAGTTTGCATCGACGTTTTTTGATATATCAAATTGAAACATCGATGTTTTCGATACATGGTTAAAATAATATAAAAAAATTTAAGAACGAGTTATATCCAGTAAAGGTTCCAATAGCTCAAAATGTAGGACAGAATAGGATTTCTATAGTTATAGTCTAAGTTGGTATAAAAAGAATTTCATTAATTCGTTTTCTTTGAATTCGGGTGCACTGTTGGCTTAGCAATTGAAAGCTTTTTGACGTCTTCGAAAAAACTCTTTCCGAAGGTACCGAACTTGCAACTGACGGTAAATATTTATAAAATAAACCATGAACACAAATGCAAAAATTTTATGTATGAGGTGTTTATTCGATGTATTGAATGAAATACATCGATATATCATAAAATATCGACAATAACTGATGTGTCGAAATACATCAAAAGGTAAATATCGAAGTTTTTTGATGCATCGATGTATATCAAGCGTCCCTACAATAGTGTGTGGACGAATAAAAAGGAACAGTACAAGAGACTGAGTGAAGTTAGAGAAGTACCTACTGAACTGTTTGTAATGTAATCTGTGGTCAATCTATGAATCTTTATTCTTTCTCTTTTTAGCTAACGAATGCGCTCGTTTGCTGCGTTTTTTGACTATATGATTTGAGTGCTAAACAAGTTTTGCATCTCAGTATCGTAATTTGATGCTTGTGGAGATATTGGTTTATCTCAGTTGCCATGTATTCTTCTACGAACGCGACAATGGCGTATAATGCGTTAACCGTTACTGTATTGAAGCGCGCGGCGAGATCGCAAGCGCCGAATCTTCTTCGATGACCATAAGTGACAATTATGATCGCCAACCTGCCACTGCTCTTCGCCAACGGCAGCCCGACTGGGCTGACGTATATCACGGCTGGCGAGTTAGAGAAGTTCATAACATTCATGGTGACATGTTCCTGGGGTCATGACACGGTGAAACACATCCGCAAGCCGCCGTGGTGGCCCAAGGACGTAGTGTTCTCTCATCCTTTTACTCGGCCCGTTGAAGTGCCGAATGATTGGGAGCTGAGGCTTAAAAGACTCGTCAGACGTTGTTATGATTATCATAAAAGTGCGTTTTTGTTAGTATTCTCAGCCCAGCTTGCGCGCTACCCACGCAAGAGGCTTAGATATGTGGACAACCGCGATCAGACGACGTCCGTCTATTATCGCCCAAGCGGCCGACTCTTGGTGACTTTTCGGAATGAGAACCTGTATTATGATCAACCACCTAACAACAGGACGTCCGAAGTTCCCGCGCCACATGTTAAGGCTACCGACATATATCTTTGTGACAACTGTGACAGTCATTTTGACAACTTGGAAGTGTTAAAAAGTCATGAGAGGCTTTGTAACAATGAGACAGTGCCTGTGACTTCTTGTGGAAGTGGTCTTTTAGATTTTCTTTCAGCATTAAAGTTGCAACGAGTTGGTGAGGTCCCAGAAGAGAAGTCTGCAATAAATGAAGTTGACTGTCGACCCCGTAATGTTAGAACTGCTGCCAATGTTGACAGAGGTCCTCCATACCCTTTCTCTTCTTTGGCTTATATGAGAAGCTCCAAGACTAATATTCAAAGGGATTTGAGTTATTCTCGGGATAGAATAGAAAGATTTTGTTGCACAACACAAACACCAACTTACTCTAGTAAAAATTTAGGTAGCAAATTTAAATCAAATCAGTTTCCTGTCAGATACAGAAGGCCTATAGACTACTGGCAAAGAAAACATACCTTCCCCAACCAGAGGAATAAAAAATTACTTGATATCAAAGGTCAAATTTTATTATTGAAATGTAAACCCATATCTGTAAATATAGAGCGAATGTCTATGACAAGAGTTCAGGAATACATCAATAACTTACGTAAGGAAGCAGAGAGCAAGCAAAATAAACTAGAAAAGGACATTTTGTTCGTGGATGGGTTGGAGATGGAGCAGTCGATGGATGTGGACATAAAAAGTTGTGATCCTCTGAAGAGGGTGGATGAATGTGAAGTGATAGACTTGTGTTCAGACGAGGAGAGTGGCGACAATGAGAATTGTGATCCAAAAGCAGGAGTGACTTGTGTGATGCGCGGTGGCGCGGTCTTGCGCCGCACTGCTGCCACACCGCAGGCGCTACCCGCTGAGCCGTGTGGCGCTCGTCAGCGTCCACTACCCTCCGTCCTGGTGCCACCCCACCCTGTTATCCTTATTTCGCACACACTCAATAATTTACAGACTATATCTTTGGATTAAATTCGTGTATTATTTAATTATATAATACTGACTATTATTTATTACTATCTCCATGATTAAATATTTTAACGTTCTGTGGGTCTATTTTATTTCAGAACTGCATTCAAATTGTTTGTTCCATAACTTCTGTTGTGCTTGTTCATAATGACAGATGGGCTAAAATGGCGGATGCACGTCAAAATGGCGGATGTCAAGAAATGGCGGTATGTACTTTCTTATATTGATCATCAAGGAACCAAACAAACAGGTCAATTTTGTGCTATGGTATTTAATAAATTTCACTTTATTCTGCAGTGGCCCATTTGAAAAAACATTGTAATTGTATTATTACAAATTATAAGTCTGATTTGGTATGACATGTAAGGTAATAAAATATTTAAGAGTTTTGTAGACTAGGTTTTGCACGTCACATACATTCCCTGCTTTATCTAAGTTTTATCACAAAATAATTTTGGTCTTAAAACAGCTAATGACAACCTAACTGGTAATCGTTTATGATTATATTAAAATAACTGAAAAGTGAAAAATATTTTTGTATGTGCCTCCCTTGGTCTGTCTATTGAGACAGACAAGCGTTGGCTGGTCACAGAGTTCTAAAGCTTTATATCCGATTAATCTATTGCTCACATTCATTTGAAAATATTTTGCTTGAAACCACCAATTAAAGTTTCGTTAATATGATGTAAATTAAATGCAAAGTTGCTCTGGTGAAAATATTACATTTACCTTTATTTTATTGATAGACAATAGAGACATGTTTAATGAATATGAGATAGAGTTAAAAGTACTGCATACTTTGATATTGTCTAAAATTGTTCAATAAGTTATAATGTGCAATATTTATCAATATAGAGTAGCATATTATATATAGCACTATAAATCTGTGAATATATTGTCTAATTTTATTAACACCAAAAATTTCTCTTAATTAACCTTCATTTTGGCAAACAATATCCCATGAAATGTACTCTGTTTAATTTGGGATTGATTTTTTATTCATTTATTATATTTTACCCACAATTTGTGCTTGGTCCTTCCAGATTGTCCCCCTACCATCTAGACTAGACATATCCCCATACACTAAACAAATTTTCACATTATATTCAATTTTTTTAATGAGACTTGCTTGTACATTTATATCAAATAAATGCCTTTGAAAAAATATCTTTTCATTCCTCTATCAAAAACGGTTTGTAGAAAACAACTTTTCGCAAAATTCTATTTTTGTCTGTTCCGTCATATTTAAGACGAGATCTGTAGAAGATAATGTCTCGCACTCACGACTATCTATCTTGTTTATTCTATCTTTGTATGCTGGCATCCCCCGAAATATCAATTTCTCTCAAATAACTGCACATTATTTGTCCTAGCTAGAAATATGATAGAATATAATAATATGAAATAGCTAAAATACTGCCATTATTAGTTGAAGATTATGATTGTAAGAGATCATTGGTTGGTTACGTTTAATCGATTATCATCGCATTAAATGCTGGAATGAGGCACGAATAGGTCGATTATAAATCTAGATTATCTAGAACGTTCTTTTGGAATATGCGCCATAGTAATGAATGTTATTGAGAACGATGTTTCGAGCGTTCATGTTGGGAATTAAGTCTACGAAGTTGTTTAGTAAACGACATCCATTATACATCAAAGTCCCAAGACTTCTATAGCTATAAAGGTATTACATTTACCTATGTAACAATATGTATACGGATTTAACGAATGTTTTTATATGATGTTAAAAGCATTACAGCATTGACTTCAAAAACTGGACTACAGATCTAATGTAATTGAAGTGTGAATATGTATGAATGAATTTTCTACTACTGATCAGTATTATGATTCCAAAATGGCGACGTCATAGAATGCGTTCGGGAACATTCTGGGTAGAACGTATGGATTCTGTGAACATTGAGAACAAAAGGCATGTTGCCCATAGTTGATTCGCGTGTCAGGTAGGCGGTCGCGGTACAAGATTACTCAAAATTCAATGGGCTGTTATTTTTGTAACTGTTGAAAAGAAAACAATTATGATATATAATTTTACACTTCGTACAGGCAATATAGGAATTTTGAGTGAGGCCTAATTGGGTATGGTAAACTAACCGATTGTTATTCAATATTCTGTGATAGACCATATTAGGCTACGTTTAGTTAAGAAACATTTAATTTTTATTAGAATTATTTAAAATTTGTTTTATTCATACTTGCTTGGCATATGTGACAACTGACATAGTTTGTAACTTAAAAAAAATAAATGCCCCTTGGAATCTCTCACAGTTTTTATTTTCCTGTTTATCTCCTACCTGATAGAGATATTCTAATTTAATAATGAACGCCCCTGAACAATATTTTTTCAATGTGTGAATCAAAGTCAATATTGCAACAAATTACTTGTGTGCGTGCGGTGATTTTACAGCAATGTTGGACTCTCCTAAACACTAAGAACTCAACGAATCGACCGATCGTGCATCAAGTGAGTTACTATGGCGAGGTCTGGGTGTCTTGTCTGAAACGACATATCCGCTCTGTGGCACGGTCAAATCTATAATGTACTAGTTGGTGAACAGATCTGGGCATCAAAACAAACTGATTATATTTATAATCGTTTACTGATGTGACCACTGAAGGGGCGTTCAGTTTTAAACTAGACGATCTATACGCACTAAAAGTTTTGCGTATTTACGAAATAAAATTATGAAAATGGTAATGTAGATTTTGTTTTACGCAATCATCGTCATTACATTTTATCCACTTAATTACCCGCTTAAATTTTTTTTAAGTCTGAAATCCACTGTTAAAAAATATGTTTTTGACGTATTGGATAAACACTAATTGCCTGGGACAATACATTTCTCTCTATGTTTCTACTTTTTCTCAGAGACAGATATTACATTGACCAGACTGGCGATTGGATGTTGAGCAGAATGAATTACAGGTATCGCCATTACTAAATACAACTTATTAGGAAGTTATTAGGAAAAAATCGTGTTGCTTCAAAAGTATCCGATATTTGGCGCGTTTTTTCTAACTGGGGCACTGTGGTTAGACTCGGCATTCAATGGTCCGTATTTCTTGAGTGGTACACTCTGCACGATATATGTCTCAAAAAAGTAATTCTTTTGGTTGATTTCCTTTTTCTTTATTTTTTGTTTTCCTCCAAAAATCTATTCGCAAGATTTATTTTTCATGTCTGACTATTGCGATATGAAAACAGTATTAAGATTTCCATGAGCAACCTTACAAGCATTTTCTTGTATTAATTATCGTTTACCCACTTTTTATCTGATAGGAGTTCATGATGGGACTGTCAAACTCGCAGTCTTTCGAAATTGACTTACATCAATCTTTAAAGACGCCGTATTCGAAGACTGTTATTAATAAATCGTTGGTGTCCTCGTCGAGTTTGTTCCCACACAGCGGGGTGATGACAGACGCCCTTCACGATTCTCGTTCCAAGAGAAAACGGATCACGATCGATTACATGAAACCAAGGTTCCATATCACGAATTTTGTGCGTAAGCTCCAAAAAATAATTTGAAAGTAGTTAGCCTATTCTTGGACAAGA
The DNA here is from genome assembly GCA_018245835.1 of Mysoria sejanus stolli. NCBI lineage: Eukaryota > Metazoa > Arthropoda > Insecta > Lepidoptera > Hesperiidae > Mysarbia > Mysarbia sejanus. The sequence continues at coordinate 5,134 of DWEJ01002678.1, read as the reverse complement.
CGAGATAAGAAGTAAAAAATAATTTAACTGAAAATTATTTAGGCAGCCTTGGGACAAGTATTACACTAGTTTATATGTTTTAGTATACATATCAGTTTCCATGTAGTCTCAAACATCTATTAACACCTCGTTGAGACTATTTCTGCATCTGTCTTTCTTTATAACTTTCTGAAAAATTGAACATAGAGTCTACGGCTATATAGTTTACGAACATAGAGTCTAGAACGTAGCGTCTACGGCTTAGACTATTTGAAGTAATAGCATTAGCTCAATGTTAGCATTTCTAGGAAGTACCATCGAATTAAAGTGCAAACACTCCCGCACGCAGTTAGACACATACGCGCCCACGGGCACGTTCATGCGCATTCACACAAATGAAAACATTTTTTGTGTCTGGGGTTAAAATGTTTATTAGTAAATTTAATAAAACATGCCATTTTTTTTATAACAATCAAAGTTCGAGTACTTACCTACGTAAAGTGGCCAGTGATACTAGAAGTTTAGTATATCTTAAGAGGAGGTAAATAAGTCAAAGTCAAAAATCATTTATTTATATAGAATTTGCAATCTCATTTAAAGGTCATTATACATTATACATATATTGTAGATAAGTTTACGTTAGTTCGGACCGCGCCCACGATTGAGAAGAACTAACAAGAAACTCAGTGGGGATGTCATTTTTTTTGTGAATGCTTAACTATTATAATTTTAAGGCTCAAACTACAGCAACTGATTTCCAAACGTCTATGTCTTGCATGTAATCTGCAATCGTGTAAATAAACTTTTTGACATAATCGAAGCTATGTATTTCTTGAATTTAAAAATTGACAAATTTAGCGTGTCGTTTCGTAGTTTATTATAAAAGCGTATACTTTGACCTACAAACGAGTTAGACATTTTATGGAGCCTAATAGTGGGCACTGAAGTTTATTTTTATTTCTTAAATTTCTTTGATGAATATCACTATTCTTCTTAAATTTACTGATATTTTTGTGAATATATATTAGGTTATCATAAATATATTGTGAGTGTAGTGTAAGTATACTCGTGTCTTTGAATGTGTTTCGTAGTGACTCCCTTGGACCCATCATATACATAGCTCGAATAGCCCGTTTCTGGAGCACAAAAATGTAATCGATGTCAGCGGCACTACCCCAAAGGAAAAAACCATATGACGTTATGCTATGAAAGTAGATGAAATAAACTAATCACGCGGTGTCAACATCGGTCACTTGACAAATCGTCTTTATAGAATAAGCAGCGAAACTAAGTCTGCCAGATGACGTTTCTATATGTGGACCCCATTGTAGCTTAGCATCTAATGTAATACCTAGAATAGCAGTTTTATTAACCACTTCTAGTTCCTCATTGTTCATCAAACTCCTGGTTTTTTAATTGTTTTAGATTTTTAGTAATGCATCCGATACATTTAGTGTCACTGCTATTCAAGCGCAAATTATTAGCACTAAACCAGTGTAATATCCTAGACAGAGCGTTGTCTACATCGTCAATTACAGATTGTCGTCTATTTACTCTAAAAACTAAAGATGTACATATCATATACAAACAACACCATCTCTCAGATATCCCCCAAAAGATGGGGTAAGTCATTAATGTACAAGAGGAACAGAAAAGGACCCAAAATAGAGCCTTGGGGCACCCCTATTGCTATAGCTGACCAATGTGATAATTTCCCAGTGGCATAAATTATTTGAATCCTATCACGTAGGTTAGAAGAGAAGATTCAGAGCCATGCATCTAATACTATAGTGGTGCAGCTTCCTGACAAGTGTTTCATGCTGCACACAATCGAATGCTTTGGATAAATCACAGAACACCCCAAAGACGTCACGTGACTCCTCCCAAGCCCGGAACACAATCTCTAATAGTTTAACTCAAGCATCAGACGTTGACCTTCCACGAGTGAAACTGAATTGATTAGTGTGCAGCAATTTATTATCATTGAAATATTTAAGTAGCTGTCCCAAGATCAGCTTTTCAAAAATTTTACTTAACGTAGATAGTACTGAAATAGGTCTAAAGTTTGAGGGGTCTTGTGTACTACCTGACTTAAATAACGGACTGACTTTACTAAACTTTAGCAAGTCAGGAAACATGCCACGACGTACGATGACACCTTTGGTGGACACAAAATATAGTGCACGTTCTAAAATAATTCAAAATCACTTATTACTCGTACTAGTGGACGCCTACTGGTCGACTTTCATACTCTTCCGTTCGCCCACCGTTCGTGAAAAGGGAGCAAAATGTCGACGCTTCATATATTAATATATAGATTTTCCGGTATCGTAAACCTGTATCGACCATTACTGGTTTGCCGTTTTGAATTGAATATATCCTTATTCGAGCTAGTTGTCTTTTTATACGTGGCCTCAAGATGTGGTTAGAGCAGCATAGTAATTACAACATTTTTGGAGCTAGTGCAGTTATTATAACGAAAAGACAAATTTATGTACGAGATTTACGATTCAGCTTGCAACATTAAGTTGTTTTAGCCGATCGATGTAATATAAAAGTAAGAACGTTTTTTATGTTTCATCAATTTATTATCTATTTACCAGTGTACCTACATTTGTTTTTTTTCATGAGTATGTATTAAGTAAGGACACAGTAATTGATAAATTACCATATGATTTTACTTCATAAACTACATTCCAAAGTTAGCAAAGAAAATAATGATTAAATGTCATCTTTATTGTTTAATACGATGTCCATTTCCTCACTTTCAAAGGTAGTGACGTCACTTGCGCCTTTAATGTTATTTATAGCGCCATCTGTTGATACGCCAATGTTAGTTTTGTTATTAATTAAATTGTTAACTACGCGTATTGCCATCTGTGAACAGTTCATTGTACTATTTTCCATCATTTACGTTCACCATAATGTAAGCGCGATTACCGATCGGGAGGTCCTGGGTTCAAAACCCGGGCCGGGCACTATTGGATTTTTCTAATTATTATCTAGTAGTGCTTCGGGTGCATGAAAGGAGCCTCCGCGAGCGGCGAATATGTCTCATTAAGTACGAACATACACTGCCCGGCGCACCCTGGACATTGCGATTAATCCTTTCACCACGATAGCTGATTCCTTACGATCAGATATCGACACGAAGAAGAAGAAGTGCTTTGGAGTCTGGATATGTGGCCGGTATATGGCATCATGTTCATCCCTTTATTCCACATTGGAGAGCGTTCAGGTATTACGTAAAGCAAGTTTTGAAGATTCTTGACCCTCCCTACCCCCATATAACACGACGTACATATTTCTGTACCCTCTTTAAACTTCCCAAATGACAATTTTTATCTAAAACTCACAAATAAGTTAAGTGCATTACCGGTAAGTCCCTAAAATAGCTTTATTTGCAGAAATAATAAATAAACAATAGATGCCTACCTCTTCGGGGATTATAGGCGTGAAGATATAAAAAAAAAAGATATAAAACAACAGATTTCTAACTCGCAATGTAACGCATCGTAACGTTTTACAAGACCCCCCTCTCCCCCAAATTGCGTTACGTAATACTTGAACGCTCCCTTGCTCGATTACAGGCGTGATATTTACATGTTTATGGTGCGCGAATTATATAGGAGATTTCAAATGAAAGATAGATGTAAACGCAACAATATATAATCTATAGTAGAGGGCGCGCGGTTCAGATGTCCTCGCCGCGAGGCGCGCGCGTCAGCGGGCGCCGGCTGTCCTCGTCCGAGCCGTACAGCACCTCCTCGTCCGAGTCGTTGATCATCGAGAACGCCGGATTGTCCTTCGTGATCGCCGTCTCTGTGGAACGGAGCATTCTCGGTAGTCGCTTCAATATGCCTTAAGCGAATCACTGTACTCTTATTTATTATTTTATTTAGGAATATACTCGCGCTTCGTTGCAATCTTGCTTGATTAAAAACAAGATGATGCCTAGGATGTCTCTTTTGTGTACAATTTGAGGTATTTATTCGTGTCCTGAATAGTTCGACTTTAGTCTTATTAAACCTGATCATTCTACTATATTCTTTACTTTAATACTTACTGTTTAGTGTTTAGTTTGAGATCAGGTACAAATGTTTTAAAATTCTGGTTTACAACGCAAGTATAGTTAGTTTACATTCTAGTCAGAATTCAATTACATACTGTAAACGTTCCACTGCATTCCATCTGTGCAATCTCCAAATCCTTGCTATCCATTGTGCATATGTACTATACTCTACTCTATATTACGTTCTCATTATCATCCTGTATTCTTTGAATAATAAAATGAAATTTACACAAATCGAAAAGTACCGTCATAGAAGCACATATTAGGTAATCAATTTGAAAAACCAAACTATTATTTTTTTGTGCAGTAGATGCGGCAAATAAATATTAGTCATTTGTTCACTTACATGTTCATTATTACCATACCATGCCATGATTAACCTCATCACAGTTATTATGATACCTTTTGCCGTTCAATTTGGGTTTCTTTTTAGAATAAATATAGTATGGCAAAGTGGTTGTTACGACGTTACGTTGGAACGACGTAGAACTAAACTAAATCTTTCCAAACTCACCGTGTATGGAGCCGCTGCCGGGCGAGAACAGGTAGGCCAGCGTGTACAGCTTGAAGTTGAACAAGCCGTACATGGCCATGAAGGGCGCCGAGGTGTCGTAGTGCACCTTGGGCTGCGAGGCCCAGTGGTCCTGCAGTGCGGCCGGGCCCCACGACTGCAGCGCCAGCACCGTCACCACGAACGTCACCGTGCCCACTATTATCGATAGGCACCGCAGTCGGACGTCTGGACAACACAAATGGATTTTTAATTGTATTATATCAGCATATTAATCGCTGCTTGCGTATGTACTTCAGTATCATGGCTCGAAATAGGTATGTATATTAATAGTCCACAAAATTGGTTTTGTGGGTACTCAGATTCCTATGTTCTTTGGGTGTTTGAAGTAATGAGTTTGAATTGTTACGGCAAATCTATACTTCTATACTAATAATAAAAAGCTGAAGAGTTTGTTTGATTGTTTGAACGCGCTAATCTCAGAAAATATTCGTACGATTTGAAAAATTCTTTCAATGTTAGATAGCTCATTTATCGAGGAAGGCTATAGGCTATATAACATCACGCTAAGA
>DWEJ01002677.1:0-11197 GCA_018245835.1 Mysoria sejanus stolli | reverse complement strand
ATATCAGGGTGAGCAGAAACTAAGCATATAACAATGAGGTAGGTAGAGGAATGCAGAACACTCCCACGTTTTAACAGGTTATGTTTATGTCCCACTGTGAAATAGGTGGTAAGCCTATTGCCATGCATCGGGTACATGTTCAGACTCCGAACGACTACTAGAATTCTAATTTAGATTTTCTAGTAGAAAGTTTTCTAATTACAAAATTTTGCTGTGTTAGACCTGGGAATCGAACCCGGGACCTCCCATTCGCCAGTCGCGCTTGCAACCAACACAACCAACAAGGCAGTGTTATAAGACTATGTTTTCAGCCTTTACCATTTACTCTTGCCATATAATAAAATGTAATATAACACCAGTACTTCCTTGAAGAGTTATGAAGGGGAATGTAGTATACTCAAACATATATGACTTATCATGGAATATGCTGTGAGCCTATTGTCATACACTGGGCAGCAATCCAGATTTCGAGTTCTAGGAATTTCATGTTAAAAAAATCAGTTATGTATTTCAATTTTGGTTTATACATTTTACTTTCCATGCATTTTTGACATCTTCAACATTCATTGCCTTCAAATGTCTATCAACAGTAAAAAAGGTACTATCCAATAAGCATAGTGAGAAAATGACATAACCTATGCCATTGAGGATAAGAAAGTACAAAATGTGATTACAACAGCAAATTTCATGAATGAAACAACTATTGTACATTTGACTGAATCTTTAATAAAATAATAGGCAATTTTGATACCAGTTGTTTGTGCATATATAAAATACTGGAAATTACTTGGCAGTGACATGGCATGAGGAAACATATTCATTGCAACCAAGGTTGCGACGCATCATCACTATAAATGAAACAAAGTTACCTTCAACTAGGTCTCTAAAGGCAGACATTGCAGTTGCACCGAATATGATAATGCCTAGTGTTACAAAAAGAAAAATAGTGACAATTGAAGAAGATGATGAAAATGATCTCCACCCAAAATTCTGTGCGCACTTTGTCATTTATATGTTATCACTTTTGCACTTCAAACTTTAAATTGCTTTTTTTTATTTAACTTCACTTTTCTTACATATATTAATGTAACATAACCATCAATATTTTAGCTCATGAATTAAAGAAATCTGCTACCAAAATATTAAGTAGAGCAGTTGGAACAGAAATAAAGGAAGAAAAGCTTTTAAACAACAGAACAACATCAAGACTTTCGCCATGTTCAAAATGTAAGTATTTAAAATATTCTTGTGTTTACTTCTACCATATTTATATTGCCATTTGGCAAATTGGTCATGATACCTCTTTGCCTTGCAATACCAGATTTTGTTTAAATGAATTGATAACTGCCTCATTCAGAATTTTAGAATGAGTGTGAACTGTATTGGTATATCTATCATACACAAATTTAAAAAGTAGTTTATTTTTTTCCAACATGATATTTTCATAATTCCAGATTCTAAAGATACTAAATTAAGCAATAAAAGCAATTTATCAAATAAAAAAGAAAATGATGCTACAAAACTGAACAACAAAAATAAATACTTAGTCACAGAAAAATTGTCAACACCAAATTATGTAAGAAATCAGAAAAATAAAGAAAAAGAAGGTACATGTTAAAATATGCATTTATGGCACTTATAATAAAGCTATAATTTTATTAAAGCACAATATAAAGGAAATAGTTCTACAAACAAATAAATTTTGTAAGGTTTAGATACAGTATTTACTAATGACTAACTCATTGGTTTTATGGTTACAAAGAGTGAGTACTAATCTGAAGTTAATCATGGGCTTGATCTTTTGATAATGTACTGCTGGATTTATCGAATATAAAAATTTCTAACAGTGCCTCAGAATCTGAATTAGTGGCTGGCGTATTGCAATAGGCTCAGCAACCTCAGCACCAATTCTATGATGGGATGTAAATGTAACTGGTGAATCTGGTAACCTCTTCAAAGGTTACAGGTGTGATCTCCTGAATACTTTTAACTAACTCTATTAAAATTTTATTTGTAGGAGCCAAAAAGATCTTTGTGGCTATTTTTCATCAGTAATCATTACAAATTCTATGTTATATAACTAAAAAAATTGTGCCTGAGTTTATGAAACTTCAATAATGTTGTCTTAGGTCCAGAATGTTCTAAAGTTTGAAGTAAACTATCCTCATTATGTAACAATGAAGAATTATTTTATAATGAACATTAAAAATAACTCACATTACACCCCCTACTGTTGGGTTACAAAATGACATACCTGTCCTAGGATTATATAAAACAAATGTGAATCAGTCAATGACAAGGTGTTGTAAAAATGGGAAAAAGTATGCAAGATTAATAACATATTTTTAGTTAATTTACGATAAGACAAAGACTTACGACAAAAGTTTGAGAATAATTTGCATAATAAATTAGGGACATTTACACTATACTAACAAAATGTAGAATGTAACCTGAATCTACTGTCTGTAAAGGTTTAGTAAGACTTTTAACAAATATTAGTTTATCTATATAATGTGTACTAATAACGTTTCTGAATATATTGCTTATTCTTCTTTATCAGCCAAATATGATTTTAATATTTCCAAGTAATGTATGATGCAACTAATAATCAACATGCCTATTGCTATTGAAATTAAAATTGTATGGATGCTTATTCATTCTGATATCTCTATTTGTTTACTTAAACACATTATTTATATGGTTTGTGTATAAGATCCATTACATTCTGCATATATATCTAGACCTACAATCAATGGCTATATTGAATGGATTACTATTGTAAGAGACATTAATAACTAACATAGCAGTAATAGTTTCCAATATCAGTCTTAATAAAACGAATTTCTTTTAGGAATTGCACGCAGTAATAAAAGTTTTTTTACAACATCAAAAATTAGTGTAAGTAATAACTTAGGTAATAAACCAAGTGTTAATGAGAAAGATGTAAGCGTATCCAAAAGTAAATTGCCTGAAAATCGAAGTAATAACATCACGTCAAAGAAAATTATTGAGAAACAGAGAATAAATAAATCTCCACCAAGACAAAAAAGAAGTAAAGCACAGTTTATTAAAGATATTAAGGATGTGAACATGCCCATTACAATTATACATGTGCCACTTGAAGATAAATATAAGACTCGCGAGAAGGCTTCCTATACTTCGCAGGGTATAATAAATAATAATCTGACTGAAATAAAGAAACTTGATTGTAGTACAGAAGTGGAAAAAAATATATTTTCTAAGGACGTGACTCTTGGAACACAGCCCTCACCAACAACCGTTGATCAAGTTACGGAAATTGATGCAGAATTAAAAACATTTTGTAAATGTGTAGAGAAAACAAATATACATACAGACTTGAAGGAAACATTTGATAGTCTAGATATACCAAATGTAACATTAATTAAAGATAAATGTAGTAATTTGCCCAAAGAAAATGTAGTCAAATTTTGCAGTAAATCTTTGCCTAATGTAAATGTTTCTATGGTTAATAGTTCGGAACATGACCATATTGATCAGATCAGTGAGGGCGGTCAGGGTAAAAGTACTTCTTTTATAATAAGTCGAACAACCTTAACTTACACCACGAAGCAAAAAATTGATTTCCATGTTGTGGATAAGAACGATAATACTAATCATCTACCCGCTAGTCCTATTGCATATCCGATGAATGTAGTTTCAGTATTTAAAAAGGAACTTAATAACAAAAATTTATATGAGGATACAGATTCTAAAATTTTAAAAAGTACACATAAAACGAATAGAAAATCTAACGGCTCTGATGACAAGAAGCCGCTTTATAGTCCATACAGTTTTGATAGTAGTAAATTAGTAAAACCTTCGGATATAATTAGCACAATGGGTGTACACAGCAGCTTATTACAAAATGATTATATTTGTGAGCAGTTCCAAAGGGAACTTAATTTTATTGATTCATTTTTCGAATCGTTACAATATCTTGAACATTGTTCTTTAGCTGAACAATGTTTATCAGATAATAAAGTTGAAAGTTGGATAAATAAGAGTGGTTTTGATTTGAAGAAATTAAAGCATGGATCTCTTTTGTCGAAAATTGACAATGAGACACATGTTGACGATTCTGAAACAATGGCTTCAAAGAGTCTTTGTCTAGTAAGTATTGTACTTTATGTTTGTAAACTTTTGTGGAAAATGAACTCGGTTTTCTTATAGTAACTGTATTTCCTATCATGGAGTGTTGGTTGGACACCATAGGTTAAAGCCATAAAAGTACTTTTCACATATACAATCACCTATATTATATATATTTCTATTTACAGCTTAATTTACTCATCCGCGATGAGCAAAGAAGAGCAAAGAATCTCTTGTTTGTACTCAAAATGCGTGAAGATGCCCTGAAAGACTTCACTAAATCCCAAATTCTGTGGTTAGAAAATAAAAAGAAGCAGGATAATACGGATATATCAACATTAAAAAAAAAGCAGCGGGGAGCACTGCTCAAACTACAGCATGAATGTGGGGAAATGCAACGAATGCGCAAAGCTCTTGTAACATTATCGGAAAAACGTAAAGTAGCGCTTATTAAAACGAAGAAGAACATAGAGTTAAAGTTAAAGAATAATATCGATGTAGATCGAATCATTTTAGGCAAGAAAAAAATTAAAAGAAACACTATTATCGATCGTAGCTTAGCTCCAGTTAAGTGCTTTGACTTGTCCAGTAGTGTGTGTGAGGACAGCACAACATCACAGCCGAGATCTGAAACACCTGTTGTTACACCGGACTTACCCGCTACTATTGATAATATATCCAGCGTTGAAAAATCAATACAGACAAGCGACTGTGCATTATTAGTATCCACAATTGAGCAATCCACCAATACGGTAGATGAGAACTTCGTGGTGGTAGACGGTGGATACCTCAATATTCTTTTTCACAATTTGTCATTACCTAAAATATTCAGTAGTGGTAAACAGTATGAAGTGAATGAAGAAGCACTGCAAAATATAGTGAATACAGCTAATAATAATCGTAACAATGTAAACGAGGGAGGCGATATCGAAAGATTTATGGACCAAATTAAAAATTATGAAGTGGATAGGTCCACGTCACCGTCGACCGCTCATAGTCTTGTCGAGGAGTTTGATCAGTTTTACAAGGGATTAGTAGAAGAAGAAATATCATGTGTGGAGTCTCCAAGTGATGGGAGTACACCACATACTCCTGTTATATATGAGACAAGAGACACGGTGATTCAGTTGGTAGAGTCGCGAGACACTGACGTGGGGCGGACAGAGAAAAAATCAAGGATGGAAAATGAAGAGGTTGATATTGAAGAGCTAAAAGAACAAGACAGTTCGGTAACTACGCAAGACCTTTTCACGTATGACACGTTAAGTCATTTGGAAGATAGTAATTCAATAGCCAAGGAGGCGGTGGTCGCGAGCGTTGCTGGCCCGCTGCCAGTGCCCGCAGGGGCTGCAGCAAGCCCCGATTCTCCTACAACTGATGCACCTGCTTGGCCAGTAACCAAATCTTCAACGACATCAACTAATTCCGGTAGGTTTTTCTCTTTGAACACATTTAAGATTATTTCAAATACTATAGTTATTTTTATGTACCATTGTTTTCAATGATTTGAATGAAAACTCTTTCTAAATAAAGCACTAAATATAGAAAAGACTCTAAATATAGCATGGACAAATGTTTTTTTTTTTATTTTACAGATATTAATAGCTCTAGCAGTGGAATTATATCCTCGATATCATCTATCGCTTCTCCGGTATATTATGAAGCAGAAGAATTGCGCAGACAACAGTTGGCTATTGAAAGAGAGGTAACGATATTTTTATTTCAAATCAATGAACTAGAATGTAATAGTTGATATTCTAATCACATCACATTTATAACTTGACTATACGCGTTGACATAAACATATCTATATTGTACATTCAAATCGATATTTGACCTCTTCCAGATAAAGGCGTTAGAACAGCAACAATGTCAGCTTTTAGTCGTCCGCGAGATACCGGATAAGCCACCGCCGCCGTACACGCCGCCTAACGAATCAAGAGCTCCCAAACTACCCCGAATGTTCTTGTTCGATGATACAACGGAACACAAAATTCACAAATACATGTCTGAGTCTTCTAAAAATGCATTCGACACCACCGAACCGTTTGAATTGTTCGTTAAGGACTTCTGCCAAGAAACACTAAAGAGTCAGAAGCCAGAGAAAAGTGACAAGCCATGGCATTCCTGTAACCTGCTGCCACAGAAACCAACGGACAGTGTGGAGAAGGTTGTCAACAGGACTACCGAGCATCTTGTCGACGTTCTTAAAGGCGTTTCACCGACAGTTGTGTCAGGTCAGTTGTGCTTTTTATTCGTTTATACATGCGTTACATGTGTCATTACAAATTATTGTTATTAGACGTTCCTTTGTGTTTTACATTCGTCAAATCCAAATAATACATTTTTATAACAGATTTACAATAATTAATACCAATCGCTAAAACGCAAAAAGACATCTTGTTGCCGCTCTACGTTTTTATACGAATGAAAGTAAACAAACATTGGTTCGAAAAAAACCAGATCTAATACTTCTCAGGTGTGATCTATACAATAACTTCGTTACATTGCCATAATCATTTAAGAAAACACTTTTTATTCGTTACCGTGCGAAGATATTACAATAAACAATGCGTACTTACGTTCTTTTCAAACAAGACGAAACAACATCGGATTGAATCTGAAGGCTGCCTTTGGAAACCGAACATAGAAGATTAAAATCTGATCGTTATGCGGCGTTCAGTGGCGTGAAGGTGTTTAAATACAGGATGTATTGTCTCCTGCGCTCCGATACTCTGATCGATACGATATTGCATATTTATGAATGCACCCATACGTCGAAAACAGTTGACCTTGTTTAGTGATTATGAAATTCAAAGACGCGTGTGTCTCAATTTGCGTGATACAGGGTATTGGAGGATGATTGATAAACAACTGCAACGTAAACAAACCGATAGAGTCTTTAGCTTGGTAATGTAAATAAATTTAAAGCAACAAAAATGTAGACAAAGCAAAAGAATGTGAAAAAAAAACCAATTTAATGTTTTTTGTCTATAAATGGTGTGTTACGATGGCGTATCAATTGATCCTTCGAGATGAATGTCAAGTTTTGGTTCAACTTATTATTTCCAAGTTAAATATAATCTGCTCTACATAACATCCGGATAAAATGGATTGGTACATTTTTCCTATATGTTTTCCTTACTACCTACCTTTTGACTCTATTGCGTCTTACATTCGACAGAATTATAAATTTCTTAATTTTGGAACAATTTGATTCAGTTATGCCAAATTTTTGTCAAAATTTATATAACTAGGTATACAAAAATGTATTCCTTCCACATATACGAGTATGGTTATTGTAATAAATACTTAGTTAAAAAACAAATTTAATGGAAACAATGAATCTTTTGTTCATCAACTTTAAATTATATACAACCAAAATTACATTAATGTCAGATATTACTAAACTTTTCTTTCCTGGCAACGAAAATGTTCTCAGGAATTCTCTCGTCGAGAATAATAAACAATGCTGTTTATTCTTTCCTGTTATAATCTGCTGTTGGACCTATCAATCTTGTTCATTGACGCTATCACAACTGCACCGTGTATGAGCTTATGTTATGTTATGAGCTTACCTTTAAGAATGATATCAAGTGATATCGAGTTCCAGCTAGAGAGTTCCCATCACCATTGTCTTTCTGTCCCAAAAAGAGGACTTCCTGTAAAAGTTTGAAAATCCAATAGAAATAAAAAAATATGTTTGTTATGAGTGACAGGCCTTACCTAATTTAAACGTTAAATACGGATGTACGGAGATAAATCTTTTGTTTAAAATAATGCGGCCTTTACAAGTGTTATATTATAAATCTTTTCTGTATGATTTGCAGGTGTCGGAGCCAGGCGTTCGGACCACATCGACGACATACTGTTTACGGAATGGAGGCGCTGCGAGCCCGAGTGGACCGCCCTGCACTCGGACGAGGCAGTAGTCAAAAATCAACTCTTCGAAAGCATCTTCCAGAGGATCCTTACCGAAACCGTGGACGAGTATAAACGAACTGTTCTCTGTGTCAAGGACAATATCGAAGAGTGAACCTTCAACTACCACTAGACACTTAAGGTATTGTCTAGAAAATCGTAGAATAAATTCTTTGTGCTATTTTACGATAAATTACTATAATTGTTTACATTGTTAACGAATTAACTAGTCGTTGTTATATTAAGAAATTATAGTGATACACTGTCGATAGAGTTCAATTGTGTCCATGAAATATAATGCTGGTGTTGTTTGACTGTTTCTATAAGCGATGTTACAAATTTATATTATGGTTTCAAAAGTATCGTAGATGTTGTCTTTCCCGAATATTTTTAGATGAAATTTTTACATGTTATATTGGATTACATGTTACATTGTATTTGTGTTCGGTATATGGCATAGTTTCACCCCCTATTCCACAGTGGGGTATAAAAATATCTGGAGAAACTTGGGGAGTATGTTACTCTTCTGTGTCTAATTCTTTGGGTATTACAAGCGCGATGTTACGTTAAATACATACGCATATGCTTAGTAATGAGAAGAGCAATGTTTATTAAAAAATTTATTTATCAATAATAATAATAATGAAAATATCACATAATTCTTACATTTGTTACTGACTAAGAATTCTATAAACACTTTTAATACAAACATGTGTTCAGCAAATGAAGATCAGGGTAAAGCTTCTTTAAATTGTGATGTGACTACGAACATATTGGTTTTTTTATGCAAAATTTTGGCACATGCTGTTTTCTGATGTTACTTCAACAAAATAACCGGGTTCGCTAGTTGCGCATATACCATAATTTTGCACCCTACACATACAGTATTCTTATACTTAAACTTTACTATTACAAAATACATCATGTATTTACTTTTATTTATATATAAAAATAGATATAGTATTATGTATATTATAAGTTAAATTAATAATATCTTAATGTCACATGTATACTATATTCTATAATAATTTGCACAAAAGCTAGTGATCGGCAATAATGTAAGCAAACATTAAATAAAAAAGCATGTTAAAAATATTGTATCACTATGTGTTTTGACAATACTTTAGACAACAATTTATAACACAAACGCCTTAAATACTGGTAATAAATTATATTAATAATTTTATCAATGTTAAAATGTGTCTAGTGGAAATTTACAGTTTTTTCTTTATCTTTAAATACATTGGTGATGACTGGAAAGTCATAATGTCACTGGTACTCGCACAGCCACTGAAACCGACACAAACTTCACATAGTCCTTGATACTAAGTAGATGAAAGAAGTAGTTACACTGACACAATCCGTAAAGGAATACATGATAATATTATTATGTAACAAAGATTAAATTAATCATCGGCCTTAAGAATAGACTCCAGGGGGTTTGGACCCTTCCTCCGAGGATTTGAAGGTGGCTTAATTGCTTCAGCTGCAACAAAGTGTTTTCATAACTGAGTTAATAATGTAACATACTCATATTGTCCTTTAAAAAAATGTATTTCAAATAAATGTCCACAAAAGAAAGATTTTGAATTATACTCTGAATAAATTTGAAAGTTTAATTAGCTTTGATTGAAGTAACAGAACAACAGGAAATGTGACATCACCACAATAATATCCTGCAATTTAGTATATTTCACCCCCTTTTTATTATTTTTTTCTTTTATTAATTTTTTTATTATATTTTGTTTTCGTTTTTGTTCTTGTTTTAGTTTCACTTCGTGTGTCTACGAATACGTGGCAAATTATGTGTATCTGATGTATTTTAAACATGTTGTTCGCAAAGCGTATATATTAACCTTTATTTTATTTAAATATGATCAGAGTTACTGTGTGAACATCTAGTATCAATACGTTGACACGGGCGCGTTTCAGGGATGTCTATCGATTTTTTTTCTACCTAGTACAATATAAATATTTATTTGCACGAGTCGACTCCTAGATCATATCAGTTTTTGTATACAATGTAAAGATCTTGGAAGCAATTTTGGTGGATAAGCAATTGTACGTTGTGTCGGCGCATCTGTGCAAAATTAATTGCGACAGACGTCTTTGTATTCGTTTATGTGAGAATTCTAGATGTATAACTTTAAATGTTGTTATATTTACTGATGTATGAAGCGTTGAGTTACGTTGGACCGTAATAACTGTATGTTTTAGTAACAAAGACAGACATAAATAGCAGATTTATGAACATTATTAAAATTTCACATTCTTCATAGAACATGTTTTTAATGAAGCCAATGAATTTCATAGTATTAATATGTTCTAAATGTCTAAATTAGTGTGGTCTTTTAAGTGGGATCATGTGATTGTATGAATTATTGAAAGACGTAATTTAGGGATACCGATTTTCTTACTCGTTTGGGCTTGTGAAGCTTGCGTGACCTCGAGACAGGCCATCCACTCTGTAATACTGATCTTGGCGTCGTGGTTTACGTCGCAGTAGCGCGGCAGTTTCCTGCCGCACCTCCTCAGCGGATCCACGTTCGATATAAGCTGATGGAACGATTTCCATTCACGTCGCTCCAAGGCCTTGTTCTTGTCCTTGTCTAACATCACATATGTCCAGGTAGCCGCTTGCTCTTCCTTAGACACGCCCCATTTCACCATCTCACTACAAAATTTAAATAATATTTAATATACAAGTGTATATTAATAGGCGCATACTTTTTGTATTCAGATATTGTTAAATAATGAACATCTAGTTCATTGACTAGTTTAATTCTCATTTGTTACAGCTAGCCAAATTATATGATAATTTATAATCAACGATTAACGTATTAGCGAAAGTAAATAAATACAGGTGACTGTTGAAAGTAGTTTTATTTTATAACATCTTACCCTGGTCCGGTGCCGTTGGTCGATGATGTCATTTTTGCCACAAAAAAAGACATTAAATCACGAAGAAAATTCGTCTTCATAGGTTCTGGACAACCTGAAACACAAACTGACTTTGTAATAATCCATTACTGTTGATTGTTCTAAACGTAACTTTACGCCTGTAATCCCCGAAGAGGTAGGCAGAGGAATGCAGAACACTTCCACGTTTCACCAGTCACTTTTATGTCCCACTATGGAATAGGTACCTACCAAAGCCATACACCGG
>DWEJ01002676.1:0-11199 GCA_018245835.1 Mysoria sejanus stolli | reverse complement strand
TATGCTTTTACACGTTCAGTGTTACCATTTAACACTATAACGTTGTATTTGGATTGTAAAATATTCTAACAAAACATTTTTTTTATAATAGTCTTCGAACTAATGAAACAACCAGGATCTTGTAAAAAGCAAATGATAGAATAGGGTACAGTTTTAATAATATAAAATGTAAGTTGACAATTTTAAATTAGAATTGATCTCATATAAGCTACATATATTTTTTATTCGATACAGAATGCCATAAAATATAATATGCTTGTCTTACTTAGTCTTTGCCAACCAGATCGTGTAGCCATGGCCAGAGGGACGTGATCGGACTAAGTTTTTGCGTCTATTATCGCAACACCAGTTACCGACAAATTCGATAGTTCTATAAACATGTTGAAATCTTATGTAAGGATGTCACGTTTTAGTTAACACGAAATAAGAAAGATGGTATTCTATTTTATAAACCACAAAACATTCATTAATATTTAAATCAATCATATTTAAGATGATTGAACAACTGAAAACATTATTTCAAGACATAAATAAAAACTTTATTATTGGAACATGAATGAATGATAAAATACGAAAACTATTTAGTAGAATACCTACAAGTATATTTATTTTCAATATTAGTTTTGTGTTAAAATTTCGAGCCATAACTTTAATAACATTAATTTCAGCCGCAACAGTAACATTGTACTACATATTGCTATGAACTCGAAACTATTTCACACGACAATTACAAATGATGACATAAAGTATGACTTGTGACCTCTTAAGAATATCGTTGTCAAGATAAATATTGAGAAACAGATGATTCGTAGTTTAAAAATTTAAGAAGATATTCTCAATAAATCATCTTTTATCAAAAACAGCATTCCGATGACAATCGATATTTATCAGTGTATCTCTGGAATTCTATCGGTTCCGGCACGATAAGAATAATCCTCGATTCTATCACAGTCTACAATCAATATGGAATTTCAATTATTTGCAAGATTTCCTTCATGTTTTAAACAGTATTTCCGCGTTGTGTGAACTACAGAATGCAGACGGTTTGTGGACAACTGAATATCATGATAGACATCCATAAATTCAAAGCACGCACGTGAAACGATTAACACTTGCAGGCTTTGCTATTTCAATTATTCAATCATTCTGTAAAAAAAAACAATAAACAGTAAAAAAATGTTTTATTTTAATACACTACTAAGTTATAATTAAAGTACGTTTCTTATTACATAACTGTTATAAAAATGTTACTCAATTTATATATTTCAAGTAATATAAATATAAAAGTAACAATAACAGACTATTTTTTCCCCTGTTAGAAATCATGTTAAAATAACCGCGTTCTTCGCGATACCTTCAGATACCACATATTAATTGAATAATGTGAGTCAGTTGCTTGTATCAATAAGTACATAAGTTATGGTAGCAAATTATACGTTCCACATTCCGCCTTGCCATCTACGTTCAAACACCTTTCACGGTAAACACGGTCTATGAGTTGTGTTATGTGACCGTTGAAGCTGTATCATAATGATGTTTGATATAATCATTTAATATTGTACACTTGATAGAGTGGTCACCCTGTGTAGATTAAATACTTATCGGAATAATCAATAAATGAAAGCGAGTAACAAAAATATAATTTATGTTTGATTTGTTTTTTAAACATATTTTAATCAGTGTAGATTTTGACATTGGTAGACGGTATCCGAAGTCTTGTGTTTTTTCTTTACGCTCGTACCTATTCTCACGATTCGCCTATTAATTTGTACGTCCCACCGAAGAAGACAAGATGAGCCTATTGTAAAATAATGGACACAAAACTGGAATCCCGAGTTCTTACAAAAAAAATTAAAGTTAGAACAATCCAATCTGGGCTACGAACTCAGGACTTCGCAATTGGCAGTCGCACTTGCGAAGTCTTGACACCCGGACCCACGAGGCAGTTAATGGTTAATGTTATACAATACAAACAAGGCACTCTAAAGACTACGGAAATACGGAACGGTCTTATGTAAAATGCTGTAATATACACACGATAGTTCCTAATAATATTGCTTTTCAAGATTTATTATGTAAATGTCATGTGCGTAACACATCGACTGACTACGGTGCAATTGTGTAATACGCAGAGTCATGTGTCAACGTAGATAGATGTTATTCAATTAATCATGTTAAACATTAAACGTAAGTTGTGTCTAATAACTTGTTTATTGAATTTTTAGCTGATTTACATAATAACATTGTACAAGAGAGTGGGTTAGAAGGTTGGTGTAAAGCTGTGTTTTAGGTCAGTCAACACACATTATATAAATATAATTACCGTTTATTTTTTTAAATTAAAAATATATTTAAAATTTGAAAGTTAACTAACGGAGATTAACATGTCTGATGAACCCCATCAATAATGAGTATCAATTATTTCAATTAAGTCGATATGATTTATAGATTACTTCGCATTAAGCCACTGTTATTTAAATTATATATTTAGGCAAATACAGGTCGAAAGTTTAACAGTTATTTTCATATGTTGTGTTTTTTACTATATTATGGAATGAATCCATGTTGAAGACCAATCATACATGTGTAAACTATCACATCGATAATGTTGGGTAGAATATTAAAATATAAGTATATAAATTAATAGTTTATTAAGATTTATAGAGGATACGACTGCTTATAGAGATTTATTATGGGAGTGTCACGCTTTGGCCTTCGACTGTTATTTTGTTAAGGAGATAGCAGAAAATAAAATAACGAAGAAAGAAAATTAATAAAAATGAAGCTAGGATGTTTAAGATGTTTAAGATTATATTTAGAGAAAAAAAAATTTACAAGATGGGTTTTTTTTACCTTAAATAAAAATTATTATTATTATTAAGCCCGGAGTAAACTTACTGGCTATTACACTAGACATATGTGAAATATATAAACGGTGAACTGTAAAGCGATACTGTGCTCACCCCTCCGGGGACACACCGGCGTGATGTTATATTACGACATTAAATAAACAATAGAGTATAGATCAAAAAAACGTTATCAAAATTAATATAAAAAAAAACTAATAAATCTTAAAATATCAGAAACTGATTGTAATTTTTTAAAATTAATTGACCCTCATATCTCCCGCAGGTTCAATTAAAGTTAGAAAGTTAAATACATCATGATAGTGTCCGTTTGAACAAGCCATGTAGGGGCCGGGTCAACAATTCAATG
Organism: Mysoria sejanus stolli; assembly: GCA_018245835.1. NCBI lineage: Eukaryota > Metazoa > Arthropoda > Insecta > Lepidoptera > Hesperiidae > Mysarbia > Mysarbia sejanus. The sequence continues at coordinate 7,983 of DWEJ01002676.1, read as the reverse complement.
TACACAACAAGTTACAGAGTTAAATGCGCCAAGTGGACAGAGTTCTATTTTGGACAATTTGCGATGCAAACAGATAAATAATGTTTAGTCATTTTGAAATTTTACGCTTCGTTTCTTATTATTCCTGATACGTAACAAATGTAGTATTACGCCCGTAATCCCCGAAGAGGTAAGCAGTGAAGTGTAGTACACTCAAACGTTTCACCAGTTACGTTTGTCGTGATATCTGTGTTCGTCGTTTAGCATCTCTACTAAACGGCATTTTATAAAATATCCAGCACATAAAAACCATGCCTATACAAAACTGTGCCTATTAATCAGGAACTGTCAGTAACTGACCGCATATGCAAATCGACAAGATATATATTTATGCAATTAATCAAGCTTGTCTAATGGAAACCAGTTTTTATCGTAAAGGAATAGCAATTACAAGGCGTGCACTTCACTTTATTTTGGCACGGCGTGAATATTCATGTCGTACTGGAGTTCCAAAGTTTACACGCTTGGATAAATTAGTTACTTTATATATTTATTAAATATAACATCACGCCTGTAATGTTCTAATAGGTAGGCAGAGAAGCGTAGAACACTGCCATGTTTCACCAGTTACGTTTACGTCTTATTATGGAATAGCGGGTGACCCATATCGCCTTACCACCGGGCACAAATCTAGCCACCACTAGAAATCTCGGGGTCACTACCAGAAATTTCGATTAGAAAATCTAACAAAATGTCATAGTACCCAACCCAGTAATTGCACTGAGGACTTCTCTATCGCAACCATTCTACAACCATATAGGCAGGGTATATACCTATTAAAGATGATAGGTCATAATTGCTACAGTTCACATATGTCTATTAGAGATATCATCTTTAAAACTTTAATTTGGGTACAGTAGATCATTACCAAAAATAGTGGTAGAAATAGTGTTAAGATTAGACCACACCTGAGACAACTTACATTACTATAATTTGAAACTTAAATACAAATATATGAGCACACAAATAAGCACTAAGCTTTATTAATGAACATTCACAGATAATCAGTACTGATTGTATTCTGGAAACTTCTACGATTTCTAAACACGTCGACTGGAGTGCGCGGTCAGGTTGAAGGTCAAACGTACTCACATACACTTTCATCATTGATTGTATGGAAAAGCTCAACTTTAAACGCTAATGGTTTATCCATAATTACATTGTTTTCTTATTGATAACTGTTTTTATTATATGAAAATACACGAAAAATAATACTGCATGACTGTAGTTCATCTGCCTGTCTGCCGGATTAAATAACAAAACAGTCATGCAGGTTGGCTCAATAGTAGGCGTGAATCTACTTTCAAAAAGACCTAACCATTCTCTGGATGTAAGGCTATGATCACATAATACCATAGCAATGTCGTATATTAATTTCTGTTACGCCTACTTACAATTACCTACATACATTTGCATTGTAGATTATGTGGAGAATGTACCGACTCTTACGTCATCACCTCAATAGAATCACCCGATTAATGCCAGAAGTATTTAGTTTCACCTACTTTATTGAACTCAATTATGTACAAACAATTCGTATAAGTTAAGACAAAGTTTAAAAGTAAAAGGTAGATTTATTTAAAATATTATATAACCATATGGTATATTGCCAACATCATGATACATCAAATTTATAATCTAAATCTGTACTTGCTTCATAGATTTTACTTTTGCAATCTAATTACATACATATGTACACATATGGGAGTATAATTTTGTTGTCTGCGCATCTTAATAATGTTATCTAAGAAGTGCAAACTATGCTTATGAGTACTTAGCTAGCGTGGGAGAATATGGCCTTAACAAATTTTATTCGAACAGAAGACCTATATCCTGACGATGCATGAACCAGTCTTGACAAGAGAATATTAATACAAACTTAATGGTTTATTAATGTATATTTAATAGTACTTATAAAATAAACAAAGAGCTTTCAATATTACCCAATGGTTAAGTAAATAATAAACTCGTATTGAAAATGAAATGGGTATAAATATTTAAAAGCTCATTAGTGAATGCGACAATTCGATCCCATGACCTTCGAGAAGGCTCAAGCTTAGACACTTTAGACAAGGTTAATTGCTAAGTAATGAGTTGTAGAGAGCTCGACTCGACTGATAACGATCAGTAATTAAATAGTTATACGATAATACAAGCGATAAAGCAAATTAGAATTTTTAGGGGTTGTAAGTTTGACTGCCGTTCTGTCAATTACGTTATAATTCTATCCATCACTGACATATGTGTATGTGAAGACATGAACAGTAAAGGTTTTCAAGTTTAGTCTACGAAGCAGTAAATTTTGCTCTGAGAAGCTAGAAGCAGCCAAAGCTCCTCTAAGTTGAGGTTGAAACAGGTGCATATGACGAATAAAATAGCAAAAAAACATCGTTCGGATAATTTGAATAGCCGTTCTTAATAATTATATCGTTATATATCAATAAAGGAACTCGTCCTTGTTGCCAGCGCAAATACCTATCCCATGTGTCATGGAAATTTGCATACGTTTGTACTGACAAACGTATACCCACTGTTTGTCTCTTAGGTCACGTCATATTAACGTTTTGGTGAGGCGACTTCTGCGTTGCGTTTTCGTAATTAAAATTGCATTTTGTTAAGAACAACGAATAACGCTATGGCCGATATCAGAAATTAAATTGATAAGACCAACGAAAAAAAATAATTTGATTAGTTATAAAAAAAAAACAATAATTACGTGAAACACCATAAAGTGACAGAAAGCGTAGTACAAACCACATGAAGTGGATTGTTTGTATGTAAAGCTCTTACTAGCTCTAGGTAGCTAAGGCTCTAAATACAAGTTTTTTATTATTCAGTTAATTATAGTAAAATAAATAAAAAAATTAAAGATTATATTAAGATCGAGATCGGATGTTTATAGATATGAAACATTTTTAGTGTCAAGCCACATTCATATTGAGTCATATAATCAAAGAAACGTCTAAAATTGTTTTATAGCAATATGTTTAAATCACAACACCAACTTATAAAGATCAGACAAGAAGATCATGTGAAATCGCCCTAATGTGACCTCAAATTGCAGGAACGCGAGAGAAAATGTTGTTTAAAGGTGTAGATTATTAATAGATGGCTTGTATTAGCATAACACGTCAGTATTATAACGTAAACAACTTGTCTCTGAAGAAACCTCCTTATCTCCTGAAGCTGGCTGTATGGAAATATTGAATAAAAGCGAAACACTTAATGATAAAGAAATTTAAGATTCGTTAATAAACTTAAATTACAATTGTGCACAGCTGAGAAACTATATAACGCACAAAGTGAACACTGTTATAGATGTATGTAATATAAATATAATTTCATCTGTTTACAAATTCAATCTATCTCTGGTTTTGCTGTTGTCACCTAAGCCTGACTACAGTATAATATTTTTATATGCTTATTGCCCAATATTCTCCATTCATAAGATTCTACAAGTTAAAACTTTACGTAGGAATACTAAATCATTTTTTACAATCGTCAGCGTAGGTATAAACTATATTAAAAATTATGTTTAATTGGACTATTGGAATTTTAGACTTTTAAATTTGAAAGTAGCTTGAAAATATATTGCATTTAAAGAATGTTTAAAATCATTTCATCATTTTAAAGTTACCCCAATGTAAAGTCTGACTGAACTTTGAAATATTCTAGCTGCTTTTTGACTAAATTAAATGCATTACAATAGCAAGTCGAGCCCACAAAAACTGTAATGTTTATTCCCGAGAAAGCTACGGTATAGTATACATTTAAATTGAACTTTTTTCAGTGAACTAAAAGTTGACTGTTGTGCAGTTTTACGTAACTGTTTTCAGTCGTAACTATTAGAAGTGTTAGCAATGCCGCGCGAATTATTTTACTTAACATTGGTTTGCTAAAATATTTTGAAATATTTTCCTAGAATAATAAAACTTAGTAGACACGATCAGAGTATCGTTAATTGACTTCCCGTGACTGCGAATTTTGCACTCATTACTTACAGCTTTTTATGAAGAGAGTCATGAATGTAAAAGCATGCTTGCTCTGTACAGTTATTTGGGACTCGGCACTCTTTGTCTACCCCGTAAGTGCTCTGGCGTGACGATATTATTCTGATAACTACTGAGAACATCTGATCATTCTCTGAGAGCTAATAAAATATTTTTTAACGATGTTTATTATAATTATAGTAAGCAACATTGAGTGTGTTTCTTTATTTACATTAAAGTTTTTTTGGTTTTACTTTTTGTGTATGAGCATTGGGATATGGGTATCCTGAAACCGGTTAAGCCCTGGAGCATTATTTACTATGCTACCCAACATTTGATTCACGAAATTATTTTAATCATGCAAGCAGTTTCAATCCAAAGCATACTTGGCATTGAGAGCATTAACAGATACAGAATTAAAGTAAAAAGAACGTCTTAATGACATCTTTGTTCTCTGCTGGTTAAAGTTCAGTTCGACACAAACCATTCATGTCACAAAGAAGTCAAGTATCGGATGCGACATTTGCGAACCAATAGGTCCCAGCAATGCGGTACAAAACTAAAATAGCCGATGACTTAAATGGAATGCCGTCGCTCAACCGCTTCACCTTGAGTGGAGGGCGCCCGGTTGGACAATGGCGCGCTGGCTGCAGCCGTTCCGACGAACTTTCAACTGCTATCGAACGCCTAGCCGTGAACAGTGGGAATATAACTGGACATGAGCCACTGACGACACAAACACGACAGGCCACAAGCCAATAGCATTTGTTAAGTTTTTAATTAATTTTAGGCGCTTCGAAAAGTAAAAATAAAACGTATCATCACGGCTGTAATCCGTGAAGAGGTAAGCAGAGGAGTTTAGTAAAAAAGTTCCTTTTTTTAAGGTCGATGAAAATATGTATTTTGTTCCAAAATATATCGACGCTAAAAAGAGATCTTGTTTTATCTCGACAAAATGAGAATATGAGTTATATAAATCATTCGAATCAGAAAAAATACTGCATCGAATGATGCGTCGGTATGTTGGAGAGTAGCAGGTAATTCACGGTTCTTGCATCACGCTAGTTTGGTCTACAGGTGTATTTCTGCATCACTATTGATGCCTAGCATCAAATAATAAAGTAAAAGATAAAGTAAAGTATTAGAGAGTTCTCATTTTATTGACATAAACGCATTTTGCTTGTACTCGAGACCAAGCACTATCGGAAATCAACTTGACAGAAACTTAAAAGATAATTTATCTCACAGGACGCAATTAAGACATTGAGTTATCGACAAACTGACATGTAACTCGCTTTAATCCTGTTCGGCTTTTACAGATCTTGGAATCACGTATTTCTAATAGGCGTTATATAAGTGGCTATAACTGAATACAGATAACATTAAATCAACCTGATTACTAGGATGACATGTTTGAAGCTTGATGAATACATAAAAAAGTTACAACAGCGAAATTAATTACAGTTAAAGCAAGTGGAGGTAGGTGAAAGTAGACGCACTTGGCGCGGTCCTCTTTCGACTCTCGGCGTCCGATGCTATCGCGAGATAAGACCGTTTAAAACATCATGCGAATGTGACAACTACCAGTACTGCCAAGATTCGGATGTAGGAAAATTTTGATCGAGTGCATGATAATATTTGTATTGTAAGAGAGTTCTAACACATAACTTACATATTAATCTTCATGTTAGATAGAAGTTATTTATACCAATTATACATCAGCAAGGCTAATTTAAAAACTGTATATAATACACCTGGTCAGTGACACTTGGCTATATTTTATTGGTGAACAGTGTAGTGTGTAGCCTACCTATTATTTGTAACGTGCCTTATTTCATAATTTGTAATCATATAAATGTGTGTAGTCCGCATTATAAAGACCAGTATTGATTCATAATTCGGTGATTAAGCATCTTAAGATTAATTATGAATGATTAAGCGTCTCATTCTAAAAGAAGACTCGTATTCCAACAGATTAATAATGACAAAAGTGTCGAAAAATCGGATTTCATTATGTAAGGATGATATGATGATAATGAAATGAGTCTGTGAACATCATTAACCTATATAATGTTGGAACTTTATAAGGTTGTAATATGATAATAAATCAATAATTTATTAACACATGTGTACAGGAAACAATGTAAGTTAAAACAACAAATTATTATGTGCTTTATTGTTAGCTACTTGATTTTCAATCTAAGACATAACTAAATAACAATCTATTTTGCATCAACATGACAACGTCGCTTGCAAACTTTACTCCCCAGAGCCGAAATGCTAATTGATGAATAAAGATCTTCATTTTTGGACCTGGTTTTCTTGAACAAACATTTACGATATCTTACTGCGATGATAAGACGTGAGCCTTCACTCATACACCTAAATAATACAAACGCAAGTGTCGTAAAGCGCAAAATTATGTTTATCGGTCTCGACAAATATGAAAAGAAAGTACAAGAATATTTTCACATGCTCTCTTTACTTCTAGTTAGGTTTATGTTCGCTCTTTGAACAATAATGAAGTGAAACTTAACACCGTATTGTGTACCTACCCGAGTGAGATATTCGAGTCGAACCGAACTCATTGTTTTAGTTCACCAACAGTATTTTATGAACAGGCTAAAAGTCCTAAGATTGTGTGTTCCATTGGAAAATTAATTATTATATAATAGTTATTACTAGTATTGCAAAAGTTAATTAGTTCTCCCCAAACGCAAAAAGTGCACTTTACTTTACGAGTAAATAACTTACAATTAATAATAATTACTCCGCGTAAAAGAAAACCTCCAGCTAATCCGTGTAAGCGCACTTCAGCAAAGATCTTCCAGAGCTTACCTTATATTTGTATTTGTCATCTTTGCATGTATCTGTCTATGTGTGTACGAGGATATTCGTGATGTTTCAGATTCAGGACACGTGTGACGTCATCTCTTATCGCAACACGCGGCGAGGTCGCCACAATATAGTTTTGGAATGAAATGAATGCAACTTCTGAATGGACTGTCTTGAATTATTAGTTACGCTCGCTCAATGTTTACAATTCGATTCAGCGATGTAATTATTTTATTTAAATGCCGAATACGATCACAATGGATGCTTGTACCCATTATTTATTTCTTATATTTCCATATTTTAATTTTGAAGTATAACAATCGTGTATTTTATTTGGAATGTCATCGTAATACATTCACACATATTAACAAAACTAATTAATGTGGAAAAAATACGTCAATACTGTTCCGATAGATATTTAATACTATGAGCTCTTGCCTATCCTGCGAGAGACCTGAAGTGATAATTACAGTTATAATAATGAATACACTTACATTAGTTTACACTTACTTTAATGTTTACAAGAGAACTATATTCACATCTATTGTTCTGATGTTAAAAGTTACCCTTGCTCCTGAACAACTCCTGAATGGTATGGAAGTTGAAAGTCAATTATTCCCTGACAGATACAGTAAGTCTTTGTTTCCCGTGTTAAACTGAAAGTAAATTTAACGTCTACAATTATTATTCAATAAATTATTGTTTTCAAATATTGCTTAATGAAAATTAGTGAAATGTAAAACCGTGCTGAAAGCATAGCGAACGCTCAATGCGGCACCAGTCGAGCAATAATAGCTTACCAAACATCCCTACACTTGACCTAAAATTCTCACAGTCAGTAGGAACCAATTGCATAGCGAGGCTAAAGAATAACAAGTATCTGTGGGCATTCCGCCTAGTATTTACGCGTACGACTTGAGCCATGGAAGAAGGAGCCATATTAAAATACAACACATATACGGTTAGCAAAAAAAGTAAATTATAAATTATTCACACTCGTACGCACACACGCACGCACGCACGCACGCACGCACGCACACACACACACACACACACACACACACACACACACACTCGCACGCACGCACGCACGCACACGCACACGCGCGCACGCACACAC
>DWEJ01002675.1:0-11200 GCA_018245835.1 Mysoria sejanus stolli | reverse complement strand
AAACGCAACTGCATATAAGTCATATATATATATGACTTATATGCAGTTGCGTTTATCCTCAGTTAGATACGCGAATACGCGAATACGATACATGAATATCACAACTTTAAAAAATCTGCTTCAAACATGGATGACAAAATTTCAATAAGAGTTCTGGAACTCGTTATGAATTCAGATCGGATTTGGTTACATTGTACCTAATAGACAAATACATTAATATTTATATAATCAGTCACTCTCATTATATACCTACACATTATATGCTTTAACTCTCATTATATATAATATACATGTATACCTAATATCAAAGTATGCGATAACGTTGTGTAACGCGGAACAGCATTGTTCACGTTGAGTATAAACGTACAAGTCAGTAGTTTCCAATTTTATATTTTCACATACCTAAACAATGTCGAATAGTTACTCTATTCGTAAATCACATTCTGTAAACGAATAGCCATAGTTTCGTATTCGTTTTTATTTAGTTTTATTTATCAGTTTTTCTTATTACACATTCAGTAGACGTTTGGTATCAATTTTGTTAACAGCACATAATTTATACAAACTCAATCGTATTTACGGTTGATGCGCACGTATGAGCCCTTGTGTATACAATATAGTAATGGGTCGTGGTTGTGATGTGGTTGTTTCTGGATAAATTTATTAGAGTTGCTGACGACCACGCGCGCTTTGCACCCTTTACTGTTGTGCGAGGAACAACGCCAGTGGCTTATGTGTTTGGTGGAGCTCAGCCGGGCGAGGCAGTATGTGTAGTCGTCCAGCAGAATCAACTTTTTTCCCGATCGAGATTGCACGAAGACTGGATCTGAAAGTGTAAACAAGTTTTAGGTGCTTACATTGAAATATTAATTACGTAATTAAATGTTTAACTCGACTTAATTTTTGAGACTGTAGTTTTTATAATAATTAATTAAAGTTAAAAATTAGATACGCGTTAATATGCATGCACTTTTATAGGTATTATTAAACATAGTGATAGTTAATTGATGAATTGGCGAAGAACGCATTACAACCATGATAATAATTATACAATGATGAAATGATCATATTACATAGTAGACAAACCACGAAACCATTTACAAACATTGTAATATTTTTATATTCAATTCAAAACTTAAGATGTAAATTAGGAATAGTTTCTTTTAGCTAATTTAGTCGAAATTGTCAGGTTTAATACGTTGCCTGCCAACTACGAATTTACTGGTACTAGCGTGCCCCGCGCTCAGTGCCTGCTACGAATATATTCGTAGATATTCTACTGAGAACTTCTTCTAAAATAGAAAGCTTGGCACTACAAGGAGGGCAGGAATAGATCCTTTGGCATTGGAAATAAAAGATATATTTGATACACAGAAAAGTTTCATATATTTTTTTTATCAAAAAGACAAAATCAAACACGATTAGTTACGAGTGGTACATTTTGAAACAATTGCTTACGCAAAGGGCTGGTTTTTGAGGGCAAATTGGACAGTAGTAAATGGTTTCTTTGCGTTTTTTTTCTTTAGTGCATACCCGACATGGTTTGGTTGGCTTCTGTTTCTTCTGAGTAGGTGGCAGACGCTCTAAGTAATGAAGCGAATTTTGTTCACCACTTGTATGAGACTTTTCCAGATTGCCAAGTTTGTCACCGAAGAAGTGTTTCACAACCAAGTCTTTGATACCTAAACAGCGACGTAAACAAACTATAATCAAATCAGCCTATTTCATTCGATTGGTTTCGTTCGGTCAAACGAAGCTTCCTGATTGGCTAACGCAGTTACCGTTCGCAAGTCGCAAACTGAAACCGCGAGCGCCACACGCGCCTCAGTTCCAAATCGTCAGAGCAGGAGTATTTACTTCTTTCACGCGGGAAAAGTAGCGTAAATTTGCTACGAGAATAATCGTACATGGCAATAGTAATTAAAAAGTAAAAGCCACTGCCATACTACGAATGTAATCGTAGAATTGATTATAATGGGGTGCCAAGTACGAATATACTCGTATAAATAGATTTGTATTTGTATGAGTGGCATATGGGAAAAAGAAACTTTACTACGAGTAAACTCGTATTGGCAGGCAGCGTGTTAATTAGTTTAAGTAATCAGACAAAATTTTATTACAATACAATTTAATAACATAATAAAGTAATATAGATTTACTACAATATTGCATTACTATTAATTTATTAAACATAGCATATTAATTAATTAAACATAGCATAAAATTATTAATTTTACTTGTTTGTAAACATACCCTTTATCAGTTTATTTCATTAATAAACAATCATTATAATATTGCTTCTATATTGTTTTTGGTTATTCCTATAATAGTTCGTTTGAATATTAAATTAGTTTCTACTAGTTTTTTGTCATGATCATCAAATGTCAAAAAAAACTTGACTGAAGCTGTATGCATTTGTGAACACTCGCATATATCGACTACGTAACATCACGCCTGTAATTGCCGAAGAGGGAGGCAGATGAGTGAAACTAGTAGTAAACTCCCATGTTTCACCAGTTAGTTTACGCCCCTCTATGGATTAGATGGTGAGTCTATTATTATACAACGGGCATATATCCCGACTCCGAGCCACTAATAGAAAATGTAAGTTAGAAAAATCCAATAGTGCCCGACCCGGGATTTGAACCCAGGACTTTGTTCTATTTCATCGCAAACAACACGACCAATGACGCACACTATCCACTACACACAAGAATAATAGTACTTGCAGTCGAATCCTGGATAATACGTTGCTAAGAACCGACACAATTCCATTAAACCTATAAAACGAGGCTATAAAACAAGAATTTCTTTATTATGCGACAGCAATCCAATATTATCTTTTAATTTATATAAAAATACATAGAAGACTATCCGCAAGCAATAACTAATCTTATATTCACGAAATATTCACTCGTTTTGTGACTTGCATGACTTGAGTGGGGCCAACACGGATGATTTAGGTATCCATGAGAAACCCAATGTCGTCCCCAATTTCCTTTAGAAGGAACTTTTGTTACTTCCTTTCCCCAAAGTGTATATCAGGCGTTACCAAGCTTAATATACTGTCCATCATGTATGCAGTATCTGGCGGGCGGATGCGTGTGTTCATTCTCTGCTGCCAGCATCGCAAAGTTCTCGTCCAATTTTATCCTCGCGTTGCATCCCTTCCAGTTATGAGTCGAACAGTACCAAAGGAAACCCTTCGTCTTTTTACACTGCTTCTTACAATAGTACGTGTAATCGTGGAACATTACTAGGTGCTTGCCGGAGTATCGCGATTTCGCCAATACGATCACTGAAAACAAATTAACGTTAGAGAAAAGTTTTGTACCAATGCAAATGATCAACCAATAGACGATGACTCACACATTTCTCGCACAGCGGCGGTATTTCAATGGCCGCTTTTAATTTCAGTACGAAATATAAACTTTGTCTAAGATTGCCCTCTGAGCTGGTAAAAATTGTAGTTTTTCGGACCCTTTATGTCTAGCGTTGCAACAATCATTGCAGATGAATTTACAAAGTATCCTAATTCGCTTTCAACGGTATAGAAATTTACCCGTTGTATTAATATATACTTCAAGTCCAATATTAAGCGTTCAATATCCAAACCAACTAAATATGAAAGCAAATCGATCAAGACGGTATTAATATAAATAAACTCATAAGACGACCAACTGTTAATCACCACACTACGTTTATGAATAAATGAAGTAAAAATCCTATTAAGAAATTGGGCGAGACCGAAAAATGGACAGTAAGAAGAATTAGATTCTTTCGAGATACATTATATATTTGGTATAAGTTGTATAATTGTTGTACCGAATATTTATACATATTTGACTACACATGTCTCGCGTATCTAAACAGTCACAAAATTCATTTATAAATAGAGTATCATTATACTAGTAGATTAATTTTAGTTTTCCCACAAGTGAATAGCTAAATAGCGACATCTTTATAATTGTCATCTATACAATTATTAACAAAGCGAAGCCACTAAACAGTCCATAGATTTCCTCAAGAGATTTCTATATTTATTCTTAAAGAATATGAAGTAACATGCAGAACATTTGACTGAGATAAGCATGACAGCAATTTGAAACATCTGCCTGTCTGAATTTGAATCATCTGTATTTAATTTAACATGCTCAGGGTAAAACTAGAAACTACCAAACAGACTTTGTAACTCTACTACTATGCTTCTGTGCAAAGTACCCTTTGGAACTCGTCTATATTGGAAATGAATGTGATTTGAAAAATTACGCTGTATGAAAAATCTATCTGACAGGTATCAAAATGTATGGTTCTTTTCAATTTTTTCTCCAGCACAGACTGTATATAAATAGTCTATATATAAATAGTTATAGATTTATAGTATCACACAGGATTACAGTAAAGAAATTAGAGTAAATCAAATCGGAACGGATTCCCGAAATGCTTGTACTTTTCAGAAAACGGATAATACTCTAAATATGACCCAAACCGATAAGAAAATTAGGTAGTTAATAAGCTGTTTAAAATGCAGTTTAAATTTAAGTGTTTATACCTTGGGGGGAACATTTGGGCTCGCCACAAAACCTGACGAAGCTGCGAACGCTATTCGCGTGAACAGGATATTGATAATTAATGATAAAATATCTATACTGAATCGAATATTTGTGTGATTGTGTCTGTTGGTAATTATAGAGACCACGGCATAGGTAATCTTAACGTGAGATTCTAAGTGCGGAACATTATTGTTATAATTCACCAACAAGTATATTCACAACACTAACATCTGATTACAACGATGACTAGATTAATACAATATTAGGTTTACGTAAGTTTACAGTCGTCTATATACACCGTTCTCGATGACGAATCGTGGCGGTAGATGGCGATGTTTCAAGAACGCCCTCACGACTTCACGATTAGGGCTGGATGTTATGCTCAACCTCGCCTTGCAGTGCCAACCCCTGGTGCAGCTCCAGAGGGTGGTTTTGACATTCTTCTTGTGACAGTAGAATGTGTATCCGTTAACGATGGCCAGCTCCTTGCCGGACGGCTTTATCACCCATGTTATCACTAAAACAGGATTTATCATAGAAGCGTAGATGATAACAGTAAATGTGACACTATGATAGAAATAAAAGTTAAATAATGAGATGCATACTAACATAAAACACATTACTCTTATGTAGATGTGTTTATAAATGATCATTCTAGTGTACATGGAACTAAATAGAGTAAACATGCTATACATTTGTAGATAAGATAACTAAACGATACATATTATAGAATTTTTAGGACAAGATGGCAAATACAGTATTTTCTATCACACTTTAATGATAAAATATCGTCGTAACAAATATTAATCGTAGACAAGAGACATATAACTAATAATATTGAAATCTCATCTTATTCACTCCGAAAAAACAAACGTAAATCAAGTCATCTTAAGTCATAATAATGGGTAATACTCGTGAAACATTCCGAGAGACTCTTAATACATTACGACAGATTTGTCCAACCATGTCAAATTCAATGTGCGATTAATTTAAATTACCAAAGGTACATTTTCTGCAATCTTCTTAAAGTACGTTGATTCAAATTCTATAGTATACACCGTCTCTGATAACAAAGTGTGGGGGCGCATGGTCGTGCGTGAAAATGGAGCGGTTCACGTTCATTTGTTCGTCAATGATGAACCGGGCCTTGCAGGATCCGCCTCTGGTACAACGCCAGATGGTGGTTTTGTAGTTCTTCATGCCACAGTAATAAGTGAAACCGTTTACAAGAGCCAGTGGCTTCCCAGAACGGTTGCAGACCCAATCCACTGGGGGAAAAAAATTGGCATGTAAGAAAAATTTCACATAAGCGATAAACTCGTTTAAAAGGCTGCGCCAGACACTACGTCAACGAGCCCCAGAGCCCATTGGACCCATTTTTATTCATAAAATATGTCACTTTTCCCCAGACAGATGTGTGAATAAGACGATGACTTACCATTTAGATAACAGTGTCACCCAGATAAGATTTCCATTTCGTTAACGGAATGAGACTTTTATAAAAGATTTAACTCAATTTATTAACGATTTTTTATAACGGATTTTTATAGTGAATATTTTTTATATTTTATTTATTGTTATATATTTTATTTTTATTATTATATTTTTATAACGGATTTATTATAGCTATCTTCCACTTATCTCATGAACATAAAATTGTATCACTTAAGTATCTCATGAACACAAAATTATAAAGGAAGAATAATGAACGAGTACAAATACCAACAAGTTAGAAAACAATAATTGATTTATTAACATTTTCATAATAAATTCTATATTTGAAAATCCAAACAAGCAACATCATCGGCTTTTTCTCCAATGATAGATCGGTAACAAAATATGACCATGGTTATTTATTACATTTGAATGGCGCATTCCTACGAAGCTATCTAAGCATCAGATTACAAAATAAAATATTTATTTATCCAACTTAATCTTTTTAAATGTCAGGTATTTATACCACTCAATGTTCAGGTGTAGCAAGGTGTTTTAAACTTACATAGTTATCATCATCATCAGTCTGTTACAGTCCACTGTTGGAGATAGGCCTCCCATAGGCGTTATGCCCAATATCTTCATGCTGGGCTTGCGGGTTTTGGGTCGCAGAGCAGTTTCTCGCGCGGTCTACGCTATTGCCAGCCATATTAAGCTGCGCATTGGCAGACCGCGCCGTACCGCGATCTACCAACGCCGGATTTAAACGTCTCTTACGACACCCTGTAACCCGGCACGCGGTCCACCCCGACATGGACGTAGAAACTTACATCGGATAAAATTTGCATTTCATTGTTAATTTGTAAATTTAGGTATAATTCACTTTCATTTTCGGATATTCACATTCCTGGAACACGCCAATCACTCCTCACCCTTTGATTTAAAGGCGCCCAAATAACATCCGTTACAAGAATTTATACTTCTTCAATGCAATGGTGAACATTGTGTCTCTTCATTTTCAACGAAACGATGGATCCGTGTGATAGATCTTGAAGCAGTCCACGACGCACAGCGGTGGTCGCTTCGGGCAAACCGAACAACCATAGCTGGTCTCCTTCCTTCTCTTATTTCTAGCGCAAACACGGCACCGCAGAGCTGGCTTCTTCTTCCTAGCCGTCGGCGGTAAATAATCGAGGTAATGGAAATTTCCGCGGTTCGAATTGATTGGATGAAATAATTTCACATCTGAAAGAAACACTTCAGTTATTTTAGTAATAAAACAGCAAAAGATGTTTCGTAATGTGTTTCATTTGTTTATTTACATACGTTAAGTTCGCGGTAACACGGCTTCTTCCAGAATGGGGAGGTTCAAACTCTTCGGACCAAGAACAGGTTGGTAAACTCCACACGCCTTAGACAACAAACAATATGAAGATCTCCAAATCCTGCAAGTTTCTCCACGACGTTTGCCTTCATCGTCACGATAAGTGACATCTAATTTAAAACGTACATTCTTTGCAAAGAAGTGCGCACCTGAACTTGAGACCCGGAATGAGAGACAGAATTCGAAATCACTAAGCTATCAGTACCATTTTCTTAGCGCCCAATTTAATCGACATCGACTTCAACGAAACATAATAACTAATCTATACATAAAGGTCAAAACTATCTCAATGAGCTGTTTACCCATTTGCACTGGATAAAAGATATTCTAGAAGTGTTTAAGTATTTAGTTATCGATTTGAAACCATCATTTAGGACTTCAGTTTTTTAATATACGAATAGGTACCTAGATACAAATGTATATCTGTTGTTTAAATTTAACCTACTTTCATGTATGCTTACACATAGTGTATCACTATGTGCTAGGTATGTTATATATCGATGATTGAAACATGTTAAAAAATGAAAATATAATTCATTTTCCATTGAAAGTAATTTATTAGTAACAAGCGTAGAAACTCAATGACATCCACTGCACTATAACAAGCCTCATAACCATTTTAATGTAAATTTAATTACAAATTCTAACACCATTAATTTTTGTATCATAAAGGCATATACAAGTGACAACATAAGTTGGGAAATTATACAAGTACATAACAGTAAATAGGACTTAAATTCGACCTGAGATCAATGCCACGTCCAAATGATCTAGTATTAGATACAATTTAACAAATTGCTGAAAAATGTCAGAACTGTATACAACGACAACAAATATTCAGAGATGTAATATTTAACCCCCCCTCCTCCCTCCATTCTTATCATTCAAATCGGAATATAAACCCCGTTGCTGCTGACCACGTAGTTAGTCTTGTCGTGGTTGTGTTGAAAGTAACCATCAAACATGGTGCCGTCACCGTCCAGTTTGAATCGTGCCTTGCAATGTCTGCCCTTGGTACATCGCCATATTTGCAACTTGTTATTCCTGTTGTCCCTGTAGTAAGTGTGCCCGTGGTACAGTGCACGCGTGTTTCCACTGCGGTTAAGAATCCACCGTATATCTGAAATTTCACAATTCATTACATAAACATATCATTGAAAGTCTGATGGAATGGAAAAGTTAATACTTACGACACTTGAGATTGATGAATGCAAAAGAAACGCGGCAAGTCTATTCCCAACAATATGGCACTCGGTGCTCCCTGCCTACCCCGTAATTAATTGTGCGTGTTTGATGCTATTTTCCAAAGTGATGCTTTACCAATGTGAGGTTTGAGTTTGAAAATACAGTCAGCAAAATAGATGTAAGCGAATGAAAACGTCACACGTATAATAAATTTCTGCTTGTTTTGCTGTTTAGCTTTCGAAATGTCAAACTGTAACTACTACATGAAGATTACTACATTACATTAATTTGTAATTTTTACTGTAAATATTACTCTAGAATGATCCTTCGTTAAATTTATTGATGTAACTCCCGAAAAGTTGTATTTACCAGTAGAATGGTAAAAATAAGTTATATTTATGTATAATAAGACATTCGTTACGGTTACATTTGATAGTAATCGTAATAAAAAATCAATGTAGGTGCAACACCCACTAAAAATCCAAGCTGGAATATCGAAAATGATTGATACGCACCGAGATATTAAAATATTTTTTCCAAGACAAATTGTCTTAGTGATATATTAATAAGAAATACCAATTCCTATTAATGAGTCAAAAATTCCATTAACGTTCCAGTAATTCAATTGATTAAGCCCGCTGTAATAAACTTTATTTCGTTAGAGAATTTTATTTACTCAGATCAATAAGAAATCGTTATATTTCATTACAACAAATAATTATATTTCAATTACAATTTATTTCATTCTTATAAATATTGTGAGACCTTTATTAAAATAAAACAAACAATTTATTACCAAAGACATATCCCGTACAATTTATTTATTACTAATTTTTATGTACACTCCGTCGCGGATGACGTAATTGGGTGGGTTGTGTGTGTGCTCGAGGCAAGATCGGAAGAGTACGGAGTCGTCACACACATGAAAACGCGCCTTGCATTGCTTGTAGGACGTGCAGCGCCACACCGAGTGCGACGGTCTCCGCGCGTGCAAATTAAACGTGTATCCATTCACAATAGCCAACTGCGTACCATTCATATTACGAAGATATTGTACTGAAATATAACAGTCATTATTAGTACCAGATACAATATATCAACAGCATACTAACATGCAATTTGTCATCATTATCCACAGAGGTGGAGGTTAGACAGAGGTCAGAGGTCATGATATTTGATTTCCACATGCTATGGAATGCTATGCTATGCCGGGTAGATCATTTTCGCTTTTTTTTTTCATTTATTTTGTTATTTACGGCGATTCGAGTTATCGTTAGTCGAGTGATTGCAAGCACGATTGCTTATCGGGAGGGCTGGGTTCACTTCCGGATCGCATTCTATTAAATTTTTGAACCAAAATTTTTACTTAAAAGTTTTAATAATACATCGGAGTCTGGATATGTTTCCGGTATATGAAAACAGACTCATGACCTATTGCATCGTATAACGTTAACGTAACTGGCGGAACGTGGGACTGTAGGTACTACACTTCGGCTTTGCCTACCTCATCAAGGATTACAAGCGTGATTTTACGCCTTATTATACCGTCTAAAATACATTCCATCGCGGATTATAAGAGACCGGACTTGTCTGTATACCTAATATTGAAGAATATTTGCGTTCTTGAGCTGGCTTCTTACGCACAGTCAAAGCATCATATTCATATGGCGGCCGCGCAGTAGATACCTATCAACCCGATTGCTTTCTTTGGGCCATTTATGACCCACGTATCGGTTGAACAAGCGAAATAGTCTTATTCTGCCCTGAAATCATATAAATTAAACTCATATACGCCTAAGGTACCTGGCGTGAAGATATATATGTATATACCTACATATACAACTATTAAAAAACAGAAGTATTTTTTCCTCACTTAATACAAACGAATTATGATCTTTATCGTTTCTGTGAGTATATTGATTTTAGAAATTCTATCAAGGATGACGATGTAGATAAAAAAACGGCCTTTGGACTTAGCATTTATCACACCTAGTATAAACATAGATTGAAGACAAATACATACACACAAATATCATTATTATACCACTATGTTTAGTTGAATTATATATTATCACAATCAGGATTAGAAAAAAAAAACCTTAACATAAACCAAACGTTATTAAACATGAATTAAAATTTTTTTACTTACTAACACTAAAAGTAATACATAGATATTATATGTTTTGAATATGTTTAAATCTTAAAATACAGCCCGTTGCGTAGAACGAACTGAGGCGCCTTATGAGTGTGTTCCAGGTTTCCTCTGACGACTACAAGGTTGGGGGTGGTCAAGAATCTCGCCCTGCACGGCACCCCCTTAGTGCACCGCCAGCTGAAGGACGACCGCGACTTACTGTCAAGGTAAAACGAATATCCTCTCACCACGCCGATCTGTTTACCAGCTCGGTTTATCGCCCAGATTACTAGAAACGAAAAGAAAGGAACCATTAAAATCATAAAAGGATTTCGCAGCTCAGTACTAAAAGTATATAAATTATAAAACACATGGCGCCTAGTATTTTACCGCCAGAGCACTTACCATCAGAAGTTCTATAGGTTTACAAAAAATACCTTAATACAAAAAAAAATAGAATAGACTGCCTCGTCGGTTGTGTGGTTGCAAGTGCGACTGCAGATCGGGAGG
>DWEJ01002674.1:0-11200 GCA_018245835.1 Mysoria sejanus stolli | reverse complement strand
TAGATGCTGCAACGGAATAAATATTGTTAGGACAAAATATAATGGCATCATCTAAATGAATATTTGATATATGTGTGTTTTGAACATATGCGTCCAGCGTTTGAATGTGAATGTGCTCTATTCTCTTCTATATGACGATAGGGTTACTTACAATATCGACACGGCTTCAATATGTTACACGGTGTAAAATTATCATCCGAAATCATTTGAAAGAATTTGTACACCGGGGCTATTAATGGGTGTTGAATGTGTACCTGCAATATGAGCTCCCACAGCGGCACCCTCCTGAAAATGAAGCGCTTGAATAGAGCTGTGAGCAGCCGATAAGCGAGTGCCGCAGAGCCCACCGCCCACAGCGCCGTTGGAACCATGGACAAGGTGCTGTCACCGCATCTCGCCCAGTCCACCAACTGAAATATAAGCTATTTACTTGCTGAAATATAAATCATACATTTCACGGTTTGTAGAGGATGCGATTATAGATTTTAGGTTTCAGGTGTTTTATAATTTCATTGAGATCATTCTTACGGCTCGTGTGCAAAACGTGGAAGAAGATGTGATCGGAACAATGGCATAGATTAGAGAAAAGTTTAAAGATCTGCGCTTTCTGGAAAACTTTGGGAACGTAGGAACGTTTCTTGTGTAGTTGCAAATGCATAGCAGTAGCCATCAGTGACACTGAATCATTGCTTTAATTGCATCTGTTTAATGTAGAAGTAAAGTTTCTGATATACAATAAGGTAGCTCTTATGTAATGTAGTCTAAGGACTAAGGTTTATCGTATATTACTATTAACAGTTCAAAGCTAATCCGTGTTTTAGTTGGAAAAGAAATCCAGTACATTTTATAAAGATTTGGAAAATCTTCACAAAATAGTGGTTTGAATTATACTGCGAAAATAGATAACTTTAAGAAGAAAATGAATGGGGCAGATATCTGGATTGTAATTGTAATTTTAAAACAACCTTTATAAGGCAATGTTATGATAAATTTAAGAGATTGATATTTAGGGGTATACACATCAAACATACTTGGTAACCGTCGTTTCTTAAATATTCCCATAAGGATTGGAGCCACATTACAAGTTGTTGTTAACAAAACATCTGTGGACACTCCTAAAGTAGAAATACTTTGAGGTGAGAAAAAAATTTAGTCTTTCATTGTTATTTACATAAAATATTTCCCGGCTTATACATCTTAATGATTTAAATGACAATTATTGTCACACCCCACTGATTGTACATCAGATTTATATGTTGTCAACGGCTTTGTATCACGAACTGTCAAATTAAGTAAGCCGTGGAAACTTTGCAGTTATTTCGTTCAACATTCTAAAATTAGTAGCAGTAGTTTTAATTTCTTTTTTAAATTCGATTATTTCAAAGAGATTATTCCATTCAGCACATAGAGCAGATTTTGATCGCATCTGCAAGAGCTTTAAGACACTTCCATAAACTCTATTTTTACCACAGATATGATAAACAGATAGAGTAGGCGAGCTAAGCGCATATGTAAGTGAAAATGTCGAGTTAATAGAAAGAGAAAGAACATACATTTGGTATGTGGTATCGCGCGAAATTACTAGCGGATACAGTAAGTTAGAGAGAAACAAGTACCAAATTTATTTTCTTTCTCTCTCTATACACGAGACGAGTTATCGTTTGGTTCGCCTGCTCTATGTATATCATACTTCTATAATTGTTACATAATGGGAATATGACATGTCCGCCAAACGTCAGTAGTAAATAAAAGAAAACACGGATGCTATAAATAAAAGTTTAATATAATTTACTCAGTAGGTAAGGTAGAGCAAAGCACACTAGATCACAGTAACAATTAAATTAATTTTGATATTTTTATACAGCAGCCAGACACTTCCAGGGACAGTCTTCGTCATAAAGTATTTCCTTATGGTGTGGCAGAGCCAGCACAACCGCGGCCGGTGTTCGGTGCACCACTGCAGGAACATCTTGTTTGCTGAAACATAAATATGTAGCTCTATTAATTTGTCAAATAATTAACATAAAAAAGTTATTAGGTTTCGTGGAATTATGTAGCTCAAATAATATGAACTGATGGATAGAATTAACAAAACTACAAGTCATTTAAGATCGATACCTACTGCGTCAATGAGGATCGAGAGTGATTATATTTAGTATTGAGACTGTGCATTTAAACTTCGTAATGTTTCTATCGATGTTGATATCGTTGTATGACCTTAACATATGCTCGGAGTTTCTCGATCGCATCAGCGGCGGTCTCGCTGGACTGGCCGAGCAGCCGCGCGCACACCTCACGCCCGCCGCGCCCCCCGCGCCCGCCGCCCGCCGCCGGCTCGCGGCCGGCCGCGTCGTCGCCACGCCGCTCCGACGCCCAGGACACCCTGCTCGCGGCTCGGCTGACCTCCACCGACGACACACCGCCACTCTAGTTAAAAACGACAGATCTAAAGACATGATTTGATATAGTGTTCAAATCTACTGTCATTATTATTATATTATTACACCAGATGTTTTACGCAGTTTATTACACAGTTTATACGCGTTTTCCGCAGACAGGCAGAGAACACGGACATAACTGTATAATTTATAAGTTAAAACCCTTTATCTTTTAGAATGGGAGTTTCGTCGTAATTTTCGAGATTGGAATTCCTGTTAATTTTTTATTTGACGAGAGCAACGAAGGAGCAGGCATAAGTCACGGGAGACAGTTACTGCCTCTCTGTAACAGCGATAGATCTTGAAAAGGTTTATCCGAGGCCTTTTAAAGGTGATTATTTCACGGATTGTGTCCGCTAAGGAGACCATGAATTAATTACGTATGCGCATCACTGGTCAGCGTGCTGGGTGGTATGTTGGGAGCCTCGCTGGGTGCGTAGCCCCTCAGCCTCTGATGCACGGCGCCCACGAAACTGTTGACCTTGTCCATGGCGCGATGCAGGCCGCGGGAGGCGCGCTCGTGCAGCTCGGCCTGCCTGGCGCCACCGGCGGCCGGAAAACAAACACAACGTTATATCAGTGAAACCTATCTGCTAAAACGGCTCTCTAAAATCTAGAAACAATTGCTTCCAATAATTAATTGCCTACAAAAAGTCTACCTTTATTATTATTAGCCAAAATGTTGCTTCCGTTTCTAGAGGTAATAACAACTGCGTGGACTTTGATTGGAATTAATGATCATTTTGTTGTTTTTGATAAGATAATGATTATAACAATAAATTACTTGTAGACAAGATCAACTGGACAATGACATTGTACCACAGTGTGCACAGTTGCATATGCTGTGTTTCTGATCTTGAAAAAAACTAACCACTGTTCAAGGTAAGGCATGTTAAGTCTCTGACAGTAATTTTTCCTGACGTAGTCTGCGTAACAAAGCGACAGGAACCAGCATATGGTGATGTGGATTTGGGGTTGCTGTTGGCGTAGAAACCTGGTCAGGGGACCTAAGGGAACCATTTCTGATTGACCACCCAAGAGTCCCGCAGTGGTCATCTCAAGAAGCATACTAGGGCTCTGGAACAAATATGCACGGATGCCAATGTTAATGTCGGACGATGAGATGCTAACAAGTAACACCTGATTATTTCCGAGCATTTTCGAATAATTCGTTTATCAATATAATTATGATTATTGATGTTTATTCTAATATTTAATAATGCACCAGTAAAATTTAGCTGCGTTAAATATAAATTTTTTTCTTAAAATAACAAAATTTAGATAGATATTTGGCACTCTGTGCTCTCTTCCTACCCCGTAAGCGACCTGGCGTGAAGATATGTATGTATGTAACATTTTTTATTCGTCTCAAAATTGATCTTGAGGTCTTTAAAAGCGACTTAGAAAAGGTTAAACCTATTCTCTACATATTATTGTCGTACCCAATGTTACATACTCGTATGTTTAATTCAAAATGTTACAAATTTTTCACATTTTTGTAGCTGTGGGTAATAAACTTTTAATCAACTTACATCTTTAATAAGGGTGTCCAGGTAGTACTGGAAGAATCGCATGGAGCACACCCACAGGTGGATCATTAAAGCCAGCATGCCGAGGATCATGGTCGACTGCAAGTCCAAAAGCGCTAATGTTGCCATAAAGCAAATCTATTCAGCCCTCTAAAGTTTAATTAAGCATTCATTCATTACTGTTATCGAGCTTGTTAGATTTGCCAAAATAAGATATATGTGAAGATATAACCGGTGAAACGTGGGAAAGTTGTGCATTCCTCTGCCTACCTCTTCGGGGATTACAGGCGGGAAGTTACGTTACGTTAAGATATTCAAAATTCAAAAAAATTCAAAAATTCAAAAAAAATTCAAAAATGTTTATTACAGAAACATGTAGTTATACATAAAACTAAGTACATTTATATGCTTCCGTCAAGTAACAATATTACATAACTATCGTCTGTGTCTGGGGCCATCCTAGTAGGCATTTTTGTAATGCCTGTGTCAGGAGGCTCCGTTATCTCCGGAGGAGATATACGTTTTGAGTATCCCAAAAAGAGTTAAAGACAGTATATTATTGAGTGCAATAAGTAGGCCACAACAGCCTGTAGTGAATCACAAAGCTCCGCGGAGATATAACTAGAATTTTATGCACTATGATGTAAAACCGCTTCCACACATAGACAAGTTAATTTGTAATTACTCACTACCAGGGTCCTCTCCATGAGCGTGACGCGCACGTGGTCCCCAGGCTCGAACAAAGTCGCCTGCAGCTCGTTGTATAGGAACAGCGCCGCGGCGCTCGCGAACACCGCCGTGGGGCCCATCCCCCACACCTCCCCGTTGCAACTCAGCCATTTCGCTATCGATTCCAGTTGGGATTCGGACAGATTCTGCAAAACATTTGTCATCTTGGAAAGCCAAACTTCATGTGAATTTTGAAGATTGGCGCATGCGATGTTAAAAAAAGTCTGTTCTATTTTTATGTTATGCCATCTACTATGAGCAGTTACCAGTTGTGATGACCAATATAAAACGTGACTTCAGCCTGTAATCCCCGAAGAGATAGGCAGAAGAATGCTGAACACTCCCACGTTTCACCGGTTATGTTTACGTCCCACCATGGAATAGGTGGTGAGCCTATTGCCATGCATCAGGCACATATCCAGACTCCGAAACACTACTAGAAAATCTAAACTTTTGTAAAATCTAAAATTTTGTAGTATTCGACCCGGGAATCCAACCCGGGACCTCCCGTTTGGCAGTCGCACTTGCAACCGACACGACCAACAAACCAATATAAATATCGGGATATCTATAGAACTAGTCCAAGAAATGGAGGTCATTATAGGTATATTATAGGTTCGATGCAGACAAGAGCGGATCCAGCCTTGGCGCCAGGGGGGGGGGTCACATTCAAGAACGGATCCAGTTTTGGCATCAGGGGGGTGTCACATGTTAGATGCGTTCATTCCCCGATAATGTATTTGATATTTAAGTTATTATTATATTAGTTAAGTACTATAATAAGTTAATTAATTATTGAAAGTACTTAAATAAATTGTATATTGTGACAAAAAGTTATAAAAACGTTGTTTAACTATTTTAATTAGTGGTCTATCTAGGTCTTAGATCCAGCCTAGGGGGGGATCATAACCCCCATGACACCCCCCCTGGATCCGCCATTGGATCCAGATTAGAAATATTGTATTAATTACAGATGCGTTGTTTCATTTATCCATTGACTTAAATTTTATTAAACTAAAGATCTTATAATACAAAATTTTTTTCCTATCACGATGCTAAATCTAAGACAACTATGATAAGGTTGATTGTTCTCGTTTTAAAACCTGCATAGTTGTATTGGTTAATGTCAGGGAACGTTCAAGTATAGATAACGTAACGCAATTTTTGAAGATTCTTGAATGTAACGTGACGAACATTTTTCTGTACCCTCTCTAAACGTTCCAGATGACCATTTTTATCGAAAAGTCACAAATAAGTTCAGTATAGTACCTGTAAGTCCCTTAAATACCTTTATTAGCCGAAGTAATAAATGAATTTCTAACTCGCCATGTAACGCTTCGAAACGTTTTGCAAGACTCCACTTCCCCAAATTGCGTTACGTTATACTTGAACTCTCCCTAAGGACGCGGCTCCAAAATCGTTTCATTGGTACCTATTTCTTTGTTCAAATCCTATTAATTTACACGCTTATCAAGATATACCGTACAGTCAACATCGAATGATACTATGATATATGTAGATATACCTTGAGTAATATATAAGGTACATTTAAAATCATCCCGTACTCTGCCTCCTTATTACTGTATGATTAGCCGTCTCCTGCTACTCGCGAAGAGCGACTCTCGCTCAGTAGGTCATACTTATAGGGAAGTCCTAAAGACTTACGCAATGTGTATTGAAGCTTACGGATTTGCCCGCCATACATACACCGATGGGAAGCTCTGATTCCTCTTCCTCTTAACATTTTCACTTGAAATTTTATTAAATCATTTCGTCCGTGTCTGAATTCAATGTATTATGAACATAATCTTGTATATTTTGAGGTTTCAATTTTGACAACATCTCAAAATCCAGTAGGCATATTTGAATTTTTTATTTGGACATTTTTGACAAGTGAATTACATATATGGAGACTTGGGTGTTATATATCGAGCAGATTAAAAATATTTAAATGAAGAAACTATTCATTAATAAATAATATGTAACTGTATGTGTTAAAAAGGTAGGTATATTTCCGTAGCGTTCCTGTCTTGATAAAAAATTTAAGAAATATTGGAAATATTGCAATTTTTTTGGTATTGAGTCAACGCTATTATGACGAACATGGGTCACTGATGAAGCCATCTTGTAATTTTTAAGTAACCCGAATGCCCTTTAGTTTAGAAAAGTTCAGAAATTGTAATTGAACGATAAAGACTCAAATTTAAAGACGGTAAACAATTAAATTGTTACCATGGCCCTTCGCAGCACGTAAACGTTCGTGACATTTTGCCACAAACAGCCACTGATTAAGGGCTAAATCGTAAATGGTGTTTCTTAATAAGCAAAATCACGAGATTCTTTAATAGACCAATTAACCTACTTAAAATCAGGCTGTAAGTTTAAATGCATAGAAGGGGGTGTTAAAGAAAAGAAATTTTTAAAAACAAATGTTCAGACGGAGCTGTGATGGCTGGCACAGCCTGCGTCTAATCATTTGAAAATTTTATTTTTATTTTCTACACACGACTACCACGAGTAACAACACTATGCGTATTTAGATAATAATAAAGAAAAATATATACCAAAAACATGTAATATACAAATTCCAAAATATAATTTTACACAAGTAGGTATATAAAAATAAAAACACATCGAAAAAATTACAAAAAATGCTATAGAGTGGGTATATGAACTATTTTTGTAAATTATTTTTTTTTATAAAAACACTTAGTATCCAACAACTCTAATTTTTAATAGAATACATCTTAAATGCTTACACCAAAACTCTTTCATTGTGAATATTATAGTTCAAACAAAAACTACAAAAGTATATAAATCTATGGATTTGATCTGTATAAATTTTATAATCATGAATAGGAGAAAACATGGCGATAGATAGAATAACCAAACAACATAATCCTTTATTGTAAAGATCCAATGACTGTGAAGTCAGTGGTGAGTTTTGGTGCAATCGTTGCTTAAGTTTACGTTTTATATAAAACAAGATTATTATACTAAGAATAAGACGCTACATACAAAAGAGATAATGTAATCAATTTAACACGAATCCATTAACATTATAGACGACATTTTCCATAGCAATTATACGCAATTACATATATCTGCTATTTAATAATGTTTACGGAAACTCTAGCTGAAGAACTTGTAACATGATTAATTATAAAGACGATAATATGATTAAATACAAATATAATTTAAGAATTATGATTATAAAGTTGTTAAATATATACATTTTATATTATTTCTAAAGTTGCAAGTATTTTTCGTCACATCGACAAGCAGCATCAACGTTTTCTCATCTACATACGAGTATATATCGAGATACAGTAACTCTACCAACACGACTAGACAATGACCAGAAAACTTTAACCTTACACTGAAACATCATACTAAATATATATATGATATATGTATATACATGACACATTTCTATATTCATTGCCCGAGAACATAGAAATATTTTATGGAAAAAAAAGGGAAAAACATTTATTTCGTCTAAGGCCCTTATTTGTATATATAGGTTTAGATTAAGAATGTGTCATTGGAATCGACACGGAATATGATATAACTATATTATATTATTCTCATGTAAGTACCTAATAGTTTATCAATATGTTTTTTAATCTTCTAAGTTTTCAAAAGCAAACATAATCGTATATATACGAGTATGATGTATCAAAAGAAAATGTTTATGTCATTATATATTTGATAAAATATTTAATTCTATCGACCACTCACAAGGATAATATTTGGTACAAATATTAACATAACTCACTTCTTGAATACATGGGTCTTTCAAGAGATAATATGTTTTTTTTTTCATTTTTATAGTCCGTCCAGCATTGTTTGAATGTATTTACAGCGTAATTTCTAATCTTATTATGTATACACATCGTTGTATATTATATTTTTTAATATCTAATAAAAACTATCTATAGAAACCATTCCTTTCTTTATTTATTAAGTTAATAGGAAAACCCGCCCGATTTATACCTATTATATGTATGTATATGTATTTATCATATTACTCTTATACTATTTTGATTTTGTTTTATTAATAATACTATGCGTCTACCAATACTGGTGTGTATGCCTACAGACAAAGACATATATAAGCAAGTCACATTTATATTACCAAATATATTATCGTACTGTTCAAAACATTACCAAAATGCAAGTAATGTACCTACACTATACATTTAAACTCAAACAAGAGGCTGTTAACACATGAATATTTTGAAGTACTGTAATAACTACCGCCAAAAAACTACTTGATTATACAAAACACCTATAAATGAAATACAGATATATGATCGATAATAACTATAAATATACTAGAATCTATTAAGACATTTTCACTACTATTTAACAGAATACTCATTTAGGGGCGCAGTGACCAATGAGCGCCATCTACTCATTTGATTTAATCATAACGTAATATTTAAATGTACCTTTAAAAGTAAGCACTTAAACAATTAAGTACGCCTCTTTAATCAGAACTTATTTATTCATTTAAAATATCTCACACGAGTCTACATGAACTGCTAAACCTACCAGCATTCCAACAAAACTTTTCATATTACACCGCGTAGGAAATATCATTACGATGACAGATTATTTTAATAATACATATAACAATATATATTGTTACGTGTGAGTGAGCTGCCTAAACTAACCACTCGACAGTCGTCGGCGCGGCTCGCGGCGGCGCAGCGTGCGCGGCGCGCTCCGGTCACAGGCTGCACAGCGCGTGCTCCGGCGCCGGTATGGACGTCTCCACGGGCCGCTTGATCGTCCGAATGCGCTGAAATACGAAGAAAATAAAGATACATTTCCTTGGAAGTTCTGATTGAATGCAAACTATTGATGTTTCTGAATACAAATACGACAAACTAATAATAATATCTTGTGACATCTCCACACGGCCACCTGATCTCAAATTAAGCATAGAACTTGTGATATGGTTAAATGTGAAATATACCTACTTGTATAGATATTTTAAATATCCAGACACAAAACAAATACTTGTGTTAATCCCACAAAATACGACGAGGGACTCACATGGGCAAGGCTCCCTGGAGTTATAATGAGCTTGTAGATGATGTACAGAGGAATGCAGGAGACGGTGGTGCCGGTCATGATCCAGCCGACGGTGATGGACCAGGGCGGGTAATTGTATTCCGTGCCCAGCATCTCCTCGTGAGCCAGTACCGAGAATACGAACAGTACTAGAAGGAACACCGGGCTGGAGAAGAAGAAATCAGACTTAGATAATATACAAGTTTTTCAGAAGTTACTTTAACTTAACTTAAGTAATTCTGACTCTTTGGCATTCTGGAAACTCATATTTTTCTAGTATAGTATAGATAGTATTTTCTGTTGTTCTTCTTCTTATAGTTCTTATAGTTGTCTAGTACAAAGTCAGAAATCGACAACCAAATACGATAACTCAAACGAGAGCTAAAAAGTAGAAACTGTAAAAGTTATAATTAATAGTTGAAGATATTAGGTAGCATCACGTCTGTAATCCACGAAGAGGAATGTACCACGTTCCAGCAGTTACGTTAACGTCATGGAATAGGTGCTAAGCCTATTACCATACACCGGGTATATATACCATACCATATCCAGACTCCGAGTCACAGCTAGAAAATCTAAATTACAATAATCCGATAGTGCTCGAACCGGGATTTGAACCTAAGACATCTTGATTGGCAGTCCGATTAGAGACTATAATAAAACTTTATTCTCGGTAAGGTGTATGTGACTGTAGGTTGTTAGAATTACCTTAAAATAAGGTATACTAAAAATAGCAACACTTTTGTTAACATACTGGTATTTTTATAAAATGAAAAGAAATCTACAAGACGTCTTAACACGTGTCTACCCTAAAACTCGAAAGCGTGATTCAGCATTATTTCCCACCTGATATAAGACCAGCACGCTCGCCAGAACCACCCGGGCGTGTGGCCCAGCATGCTCTTCACGTCCTGCGAGAACCTGTCCACGCCGTACACCCAGCATACACCAGCCGCCTCCGCGAACACCACGAATAAGATCGCTAGTCCAGGGCCGTACACATTCAGTAAGTTCACTAAATGGACTCCACCCTGGGGAAATACATTAAAGATACATACATATGTATATGTATCATACATATATCATAAATGCTTAAGGTTTTGACTCGCACATTAAAATGATGTGTTTAGATAAACTCAGCAACAATTCTACAACAGGATTAAAAAAGAATGGTTATGATAATTAATTAATTTAATTTCTCTGTCTAATCAGTTCGTATTTCCCCACTGCTGAGTATTAGTTTCCTTTTTGTTGGGTCCCTTTTTCGGTTTTGTGCTGCTTGTATCCTCTACTGTACATTAAATTCATTCAATCATAAATTGTGATCCCAGATTAAGTCATATTTTATAGTTTTTTTTTTTTTTTATCTTCACGCCTGTAATCCCCGAAGAGGTAGGCAGAGGAATGCAGAACACTCCCACG